>WURT03640271.1:15049-39959 GCA_009936505.3 Holothuria glaberrima | reverse complement strand
TATATATTAAATCCCAACTTACCTATTCTTTAAAAGTTTAACGTACTGTCTTTTTCCAATCTGTAAGAGTAACAAAATAAGTTAGAAGCCAATTTTCAGCCAAGTCCTCTTAAAATGCAACGAATCATCGATCATATTTAAGTTATTGATGATCGAGTCTGCTCAGAATTCGGTGTGTCTATAACCTTTACTGATTATTGTAGCGCCAGTGTGGATGGTTAGATAATGTAGTTAGGATAATCATATCGTCGGGTTTAGAATTAAAATTTATTGACATGCTCGTTCTCATTTCCGAGTCTTAATTGTAAATGTTGGTACAGTGCAGAAAACCAAGGATAATATGTATATCTTCTTGAAAACTTAATTCATTATCTTATGACTGTCGCTACTGATTGGGGAAAATATGTCATAGCAAGTGTTGACCGCGAATACCCTTTATATGCCAACGAAGGTCATTTTGAATTCGTCATTCATTGTCTGTGTGAAGGCAGCATGTGTTGATAAACAGCTATTTGTTGCTATTTTAGCTGTAGGCGATGAGAAAATGTGCAGGGAATATCCCCGGTTGTCATCCTACCCACAGGAGCTCCCACAGGAGCTCCCCCAACGCTTCGGAGATTTAAAGGTAGATATGGGAAAATATTAGAAACCACCAACAAGTACTTCACTTACGTTCGACACTTCAAGATACTTGTCACTCAGCGTAGTTATGACAACATCAGATCATTTCTATTGTGACGTTGCAAATGCGTCTTCTAGGAGGCAGGTTGGTAATCTTGTTTTAAAATCAGAGAATAGTAGTCCTACATACGTCCTGTGGACCAAGAAATGAACAATAATAGATTATCAAATATAGTGGAGATAATGAGTCTTTTATGCATCACGGAATCTCGGGAAAGGGAATCGAGCTACTGGGCCTCGACAAATCATGTAGGCTAATTCACTCGAAAGAAATTACTACTTTAGACCGACGGAAGGAATCTTTCAAAGTGCAGAATTAATATACCCGTCGTCTCCCAAGTATATAGGAAATTGTATTTTAATGATATCTTTTTAAGTCCATCAGTTAGCAGCTCACTTTTATAACTACCGCGTTACGGCGATCTTATTTTTATGCATAAGTTTGAGTAAGTGCATGATTTTCACTCGGCAGACCTATTCAAATTGTCACAAACTGATAAGAGATTCGTTTGGTGGGTTCATCGTTTAAAAGGAAGCAAAAAGCCACTGTACTGGTTTGATATACAATAAAGCAGGGATTTCCGAAACGATGGAAACCAATTATGTGCAGAACCTGAAACCTTTTGACTTTACTAATGCACATATTATTTGCAAAAATGGTATAACATCAAGTATAGTGTATGCAAATACATGGTTCTTTTCAAATCAATACAACATCCCATTTAGAGGGTTGTTAGGGAACTTACCACACATATTTTATGATATTCAAGTCCATTTTGGCGGCTTAGCCAACTCACAATTAAATACAATACAGCTATAAATGAAGCTGACAAAACGTTTTGAAAATGCACGAAACGCACCGTCACTTACGTTTTTCACCAAATCCAAGAATTTCACGACATTTTGTCTTTATTAGGTACTTCTATTTTTACATTCATGCATTGTGACAGCTTGTCTCTTTTAGCAAGCTATTAGCCAATAAGCTCCTTTCAACTTAGTTTGACTTGAAATTTTTCAATTACAGATTCAAAAAGGGAGTATCCCGTACATTTGCACTATGTTACATGAAAAACTTCACAAATATTAGAAGGCACCGTATCTAGAAAGTATGTCGCGAAGTTCGAAATTGATGTTACTGTGTAAAACACTTTAGAACCTCTTGCCTTACATCTAAAAATGCATACATCCCTGCAGTCAATGTGGCTCTTTTATTCAGTTAAGATTCTAAGCATTTATCATTCAAGTAGCTATCGGATATGTTTTTATCTGTAATATCCTGCAATATCTGAAGTTTTATGATGTTTCAAGCCATTGGAGACTGTGTTTTAATCCATTGATGCTACACTGTTAAAACAAAAGTGCGAAACTCACTCCAAAAAGAGTGTGCCCAGTAACAACTCCTTGTAAGAGTGAATTTTGCCCTACGAAAAGTGAAAATTCACTCAAAGAGAGTGATACTCCTCACAAATGGAATGAAATATCGCTCAATCTGCAGTGAATTTTCACTTTACTCAGGGCGAAAGTCACTCTTACTTAAAGTGGTCCCTTTGCACACACTTTTGGAGTGAATTTCGCTCAGTTGTTTTAAGAGAGTATGTTTTGGTTTTCCTACAGAGTGGATGTACCTCTCAAGCCTTTTACGTTGTGTTAGATGACAGGTATTTCCATCGTAAAACTAAGAGTACCTGTATTAAACCTGTCAATTGTAAAAAATGAAAAATAGTGAGCAACCGGAATTAGCCTACAAATACAATTGTCTTCCTAGCTGATTGCTGGATTGCGGCCTCAAAATCACCAAACCCTTATGTTGTATAAACTAAGCATTAAGACCTATCATACTTCATACAGGGATCCGATATATCTCTGCTCTTATCCAGCTTCTGTAACGAAATACACGGTACAAATGGTTGCTACATAGTCACCCCCGACATAGCTTAAGCTGTATAAAGTACAGCAAAATGTGATAAATTCTTCATTTTTCAGTTGCCAATCAGTGAAAGTCCTACTTAAAAAAAGATGAAACGTAACAACATTTATCGCAATGCCCTCATTTTAACTGACTTTTGAAACAGTAGTCAAGTCTTCCACACACATGACCTAGCTTTGAACGTAGACAGTTAGTCTTGAAACATTTAAGTCTGGCGGGTAGATGTGTTCCACCCACACAAACTGGTACCGTATGATGTCACATTATGACCTCCAATTTGAAACTTAAAGAATCAAGCAATAGCAGTTGCTCCTCCCAATATCTATCTGCCATGCTGCTAATGAAAGTAAAGGCTACATTATTTCAAAAGATACACAAATTACTCCTGTAAACTTTATGGTTGATTCGATTTTTATTGCTGAAGATGAGGAGTCATTGACTTAGAGTGCAGCAACTGCAGAGTTGAGTCTACATTTGGTTAAGTTCAAACGTTCACTTCTGTGGGAAAAGAACCGTATATAGCTGCTCAATAAAGTTTGCGTTAACTGATAGATTCCTTCCAAGGCAAAGGGCCACTTGTCATGTGTCCTGCCGTAACAGGAAGGTCCAGCATAATTGTTTCTATCAAGTAACTAGTCCAAATATACGTAGTTTCAAGTATTTGCTTTTCTCCCACGTGATAATTTTGTTGATTTATCTTCTTATCACCGAAAATTGTTGTTAGCACCTGGTGCAAATTGGTCCTGCAGTTTTCCTTTCCACAAGCTTACCGGGGCTCGAAAAGGTATTTAACAAACAATTGACCTCATTTCTCTATAACCGTAAGAAATGGTTCTTCTATCTAATAAGGTCGCTCAAAAATTCCCCAATTTAATACTCCTGAGGAAAAATTGCAATTCGGACGACGTGAGAAAAATCTAATTTTCTGTGAACATTTAATGGTTTACCTATGATTCACATCGATCAGAAATAAAACGTCGAGGTGATCTTTCCATGATATTAATGATGCTAATCTGTTAATAAACAGTAGGCATCAAATTCATTTTGGACGAATGTACAATACATTTCCTTCGTTATGGAAGCTATGTTGCAGGCTGTTGTAAATATTTACAGAGATTCAAATATAAGCTTTAATATTAAACGAAACCATTTCCCCTCGATTGCACGAACGGAACTGATTGAACATTTCTATATAGTAAACAAATGTCAGCCCGCAATAACTTACATGAAATTACTCCCTAAAGGTAGGGTAAAAACTTACATTTTATATTACGATCTGTGCTCGTCCACTTGACAGCTCAATCAACTTTCATATTACCCACGTGACAATCTGAAAAATTGATATTTCTCATGGGCCTTTAGAAGAATTTCGTGCGTACACCTTTTTTATTTTGTTCAAAATACGTGACATACGTAAAGCTTTTTGCCCGGTTGTTAAGACATGACGTGATAGTATTGCGAGAATTGTACTATTCTTTGTTTTTTTTTCTTTAAGCACTCTAGTAGCAGACAGAGCTATCTCATCGTACATCAAAATCATTCAGGAAGTTGCATTGGGCTGTTCACGGTAACGTCACTGGTTGGCATTGGTTGGCATAGAGCATGCGTAAGAACACATGGGTGTCTGTTCGGTGTTGCGCGTGTAAACGCTTGTGCGATTGCACGCCTAAAGTAGACGAATTGGAATCTACTTTGCATTGTGCCGACAGTGTAAGACAGCCTTACAAACTCTTTTATCGACACGCAGTGACGTCTTTGTTTCTATAGAACGACATAATTTAGATGAGGTAATACTGTGTTCATAACGGGAGATTAATGATATATTGATTACCGGTACGTAATTAAAGTCCAGATCTTCTGCTTACAAAGCAAGGATTTCATGAAACAAATTTGAAATTGTTGTTGCAATTTAACAAAGTTTAAGAATATGCCCTTACCATTTATCTAGTCATTGTCAAGAAAGAAAATACTTCTGTACTAAATTTTGATACATCTAGTTTTTTTTTCCATTACATGAAATAACTTTTTCGAATTTATCATTGGGGTTTAATGTTGACTGAGTTACTGTCAGCCTATAGCAAGTATTAAACTTAAATATTGAGGCCCAAACGTCAAGAATGGAGAAGATTTGTGGTTACCACTTGCATTCTCAAAGAAAAATAAAACGAAATACATAAAGAGGGTCACACAGAGCTTCAGCGCGTTGATTGCTTGCATTTAGTTTACTTTGGATTTATTGTTATGACAGCTCAGCAAGTATTGAAACCAATAAAATCTGCTTCAGGCATGGATTGTCAGAGTGGTAGTATGCTCTTTAAAGCTTTAAATTTCCACGACACACGAATATGAGGTTTTGTTACTCATTAAAGTGGAATGTAATATTTGAAAAAGTATAAATAGACGTGGCAATCTTATTATTCCAAAGATATTGAAACATCTCGCTGGAACTACTTCAAAAGGTAAAGTTACGACACTTCTGCCATCAGGAAACGCTAGCATAGAGACCAAACTACCGTATACGTAGAGCTAGGTGAAAAATATCATATCCCAAAGGCCTCGGTGTTTTGAATTAAAAGATAGTACTTGACCGTATTGTTCTTTCCATCATTTCATCTGAACGTAAGTTTAAAATTATACCAGGAAGAAGCTGGATGTATTACAAAAAGTGAAATTTAAGAATCTGAGTGACTTGAGATTCGTATAACGTTGCCGCCGGTGGTTCTTTAGGTGGAGTAATTGCTTTGCCGTATGGAACGCGACTCGGGACTTTGAATGACGTTGTGTATTACTAAACGTATGCTAATGAACGGTCAAGTAGGATGTACATGCGGTAAATCTGCTTGCTTTCAATGATGGGCATATACTTGACATGCAATGCGTGGGCGCCTCTCGTCCTTGTTGATCGACTCTTTGAAAAAAAAGAGCCAGGTCACCTCCGCGGGATAATTTGTTGTAGTAGCAAAGAACAAAACAACATTGTGTGCAACATTCACAGAAACGACTGCTCTCGAAACGGCAATGGATTGGTCAACAGAGAGCCACAAACGTTGTAACGGTGCGACAGAGGTCCTCCACAATTGTCTTAGTGGCTTAATCATGATTTTTAACCCAGAAGCTTACTGTGGTCAACTCATTATAGTTATTGCAGGATTTAAATACACGTGATGAAATGAACCAGTGGAATTTAATTCCTTTGTCTCATTTGTAATAATTGAAAGGTGTAAAGTTATTCTCCCCCTCTTATAAGAGGCTAATCAAAAGCATTTCTAATAAAAATAACTTATGGCGTGATAAATTTACATCGTCCTTTGGGTTCGTCATCTTGCAATTATTCATGTTTCTCTTGATTCATGGTAATATAATACAATAGACGTTTTCGGAAATTCGGTACTCCGGCCGGGTCACCCAGTCAAGATGTACCATGGCAACTTGCATGTGTATAACTAGTAAGGACCTAGGGGTACCCTGACTAGTGTAAAGCACACAAGCATACTGTTAGCGTGGTACACTTCACCTTCGACCGATTTCCATAATGCATTGCGTTGAAACATTTCCGAAAAGGTCTATTTTTCTCAACTGAGGAAGCCACAGGAAAGAAACAGTAGGGTTATCGCTATTACCTGTAATGCATAACTGGAACGAATGCCTACTTAAAACCAGCCAAAGGTTTCATTCAATTCTGAAAAACAGCTTTTCAGCTATACAACTGTACGATAAAAACACAATCTCTATGTTTCCCGTAATATTTACTTCAGCTGCATGTAGCTTTTTTTCAAAGATTTGTTAAGCTGGTTATAAATTTCCACAAATTATGTCTTCAAATTAGGTTCTTATTAAAATCACACCATCCATCCCTTATTTAATTGTGAGTACTTAAATTCTTCATAAGAATTACAAAAAGTACTTTACTTGTATGAAGACGAGTATCCAGAGGTCCACAGGCCAGGGCCATCCGTACTCGCAGTTGAAAATGACTTTTTATTCCTAACGCACTTAGAAAAATGGTACTCAGTTAAACTACTTGCATCATGTATTGCCGTCATATTTTCCTCCAGGGAAGGCTACAGAAATACTTCTATTCGGAGCTGGATCACTCCAAATGTCCTGCATCGTCTGATCATAGGCGCTAATGGGTCATCGTGACTTTTGTTGGTAGTTCGAGACAAGGTTGACCAGCTTCTTTATAGGAATAATAGTATTCTCTATATTGCTTCGCATCTCTTGACTTCAGTTTAAAATTAGAACAAAAGCTTGGGCAACTAAGGTTTAATCATGTTTGAAGGAGCTCTCAACAGTTTCATTTGGTTCATTTAGGCGAAAGTTAACAAAAAAGGTTGTCCTTCACAAGCTTGTCTTGTAAATAATATTCAATTGTGAACGGTTCTTGACAAAAACGTTCTATAGCTATATTAGTGTCACCTCCTATAAGTAATTGTTTCAAATGCAGTGGTTGGTGGCATTTTGTACTGATTCTGTGTGAAAGAAAACATCAGTAATTGTTGTCCAAACTACATAGCAGAACTCTATTCCTGACTCTTTTTGTAGATTGGTTGGTTACTTTTGTCGAGAAATCCCTCTACATTTGACATTTTTTACTGTGGAATTCGAGAATATTGTGCACAACGTGTCATATGTATGGTATAGCAGACCAGGTTGTATAAAATTTAATAGAGTGGTGTCAAATTGATAGCGAAATGTAAACGATTTGCCTGATTAGCTTGCCAAGATGGCAAAGAAAAGTTACCATCAAACACTGCAGAAATTTTAAAAATAACATTCTTCAAAACTTTGCAGAAAATTTCCATGCTTTTTAAATCAGGTTTGGTCAATACAATACGCTTTTAGTGCATATTTGAAATATTTGCCTGGCCAGATTTTCCTTAAAATAAATTTGTAGTTGATGCAACTCAAATCGAGACGTCATACACTTGATGTTATGAAAACTAAGACGAAAGTTACAACTGGTGAAAACACACAGTATCTATTCAGTTGCAAATCCTTTACTCTCATTGTGTTTCCTTCATGTATCAACATAAAAATTTGGACTGTATCCTACGAGCCTAATGGGTAAACTCTCTTTTCAAATATTTTTTAAATTATTGCACGAGGGTACCTTTTTTGCAGCTTTTTAATCCTTCTTCGAAACCAGTCGTCAAACTAAAACATGGCCTCTTTACATCTAAAGGGAATTAGTACAACACTTACAGACAATCATGCATTGAGAATATCTCCCACTCCATTGTTGTCAATCATTCCAAGTCCCCAGTACCGGTCTTCTCGTTCGTATTTCCTCCCACCACTTAAAACCGCCGGAATATTTTTCACCGCTAATTTCATCTAAAGATGTTTGATTCCCGGGAGAGGATCATTCGACCAGCTAACCGACTTAGAGCTCGAGTTGTAGAGACACATACCTGTACATCTCTGAACATTTTAAGAATTGCCTAGGGCTTTGAAATTTTTGGGAAGTCTTTCAAAGCGGAGTATCTACACACTCACGCCTTTCTCAAAGCAAGAGATTGTCGTACTTTATGATTTCAAAAACACTTGATGAATACCGGTAAGCAGAATCGGAGAGACATTGTCAACATGGAATGAAGTTGACATCAACTTGATATGAGGATTTTCGTTGTGTGAGTTTTGTGTCCCTTTCCGTCTCCCTTTCAGGTTTTCCATAGTAAATCCGTTACTGCGTTATTAAGTTGTTGTTTAAACGATGCATGTAGTTATTGTAGTGCAGCTGATTTAAGAGTGAATTCAATGTCATGAGTATAAGTACAGGCCATTTTGAGTAAAAAAATATTACATTAACTGCAATAAATCTAATGCATAAGTTTAAAACGGTAGAGTACGAGTGGGAGTCACTCACATGGGTACAAGCTAACTACTTAAAGCTTCACGCACTATGGCGAAGTTTAGGCAAATGATCCCTTAAGGCAAGAAAAAGCTACCTTTTCGTCGACTTCACCACATATTCCTCCCACGGTTCAGTAGTCCTGTATGCCTTTATTCTGAAGCCAGTTTACTACTTTCATTATATTTTTTCCATGGGTAAGGGCTGATAACCGCTAGCTTCTCTTTGATTTACAAATCGCACTTTTTTGGCTGCGGGTGTTTTTAGGATAAACCAGGTGAATGTGAAATCTTGCTTGTTCTCCGATTTCATTCTAGTTAGACATTCTTTCGTCGGTATTACTTGGGGTGGTTATTATATTTCGTTCTGAATGGACCACTGCACACAAGAATGGATGAGCGGCAGGTAATATTATAATGGACCTAATTTGCATTGCACATTATATAAACGCTATACAATAAGAATTTGTCATTCTAAGGACACTCATCAGGTTTTTCACAGTTGTATTTATTTTTCATGCTGAAGTGGTCTAGTGCGTGCCTGAAGAAGACGCTTTAATGTCCGAAAATTTGAATAAAAGTATTGCATATATCTAATTCTATATCTATATATATATATATGCGACAATAAAAATACGCACAAAAACACCACATACTGTTAAAAACGATCTGAAATTTTATTAAATCACTGAAGTATATGATCATGTGAATCTTAAAAGACAACTGAAGGTGTGAAGCAGGTAAAAGTTGGAAACTTTGAAAGTCAAAAGTGCAAAAGGAAAGACACGTCGAGCGAGAGGTCTGAGCTCGTGCCCCAGTGGGGCTGGTAGCTTTTTCACCGAGTTCCTTACTGCTTATTTATTATGTATTATATATATATATATATATGTTTGCGGTGTGTGCAATTTCGTAAATATCTTGCAATGTTTGGCCACAAATTTTAATTCTTGAATTGAAAGGTTAACTACCAGTTTTATTACTTCAGATTATGTGAGTCAAAAGTTTAAGTAAATATTCATAGAAACAGTTATTGTTTGTGTTAGGAATCAGTTGTCTGCTTGTGACGGAACACCAAGACAGACTTTCAGTAAAATGCGGAGAGAGAGACGGGGGTGTGCAATATTGTGAAGGGTATGCTGGATTACTTTCTATGAAATGGATATACGATTGAGTTGTACCTGAAAAATGATACTCCTCAAAAACTGGACGCCATTTGGTGTACTACAATGTCATCTTTTATATTAGTGAAACTTTGCTTCTAAACCATAGCTATGCATAAATGTTCATACTTTGGAAGTACATCAGAATACTCACAAAATCTCCCAAGCTAAACTTTAATTGCAGTAAAATGATAAAACGTTCCTTGCAGTGGATGCCAAAATTTAAAAGTAGTTTTACACGGGGAAAGTATACTTTGTATGCAATGGTATTCCTTCTTGCAATTACTGAATTAATGATAATGTATGTTTTCCACAGTTCCATACAAATCCTTCCTAATGATGCATTTTAAAACTAATTTTAAATTTGTGGTCCCACAGAGATCACTTAAAAAGAAAAAAAAAACAAGAAAAAAAAACAGATGCTTCACTAAGTTTAAAAAATATCACAGCTTGTGGTGATGTCATATACAAGAAGAAATATATTTGTCACAATATCATAACAACTGAATGATACGTTTTGTAGATTTACGAGCATAAAAGTCATCACTGAATCATCACTAAATCTCGTGACTGAGACTATCTCCCACAACTTTGAAATTTATCATGTACAAACAATTTAAAGGTAAATATACCACTAAGCAAGGTGGAACACCAAATCTACCAGTCCCTTATTTACGGAATCACATATATACTCACTACGGTTCTGAATCTACGCACATGATCAAAGAAGGCGAGACAAAAAAAAATACAAATCAGAGAAATTAAAAAAGTTATCACAGGCTGAATGCCTTGCCGTAAAATTAAAGGAATGATAGTAGTATCGATTCCATTTGTGCAGTTCAGTGGTCTTTACTTTTTTATTGGAGAGCTTGGTAGAGACTTTGTTTGCCCGCAATTACCGAATCTCGGTTCGTAGAAAGCTAAAGTTTCAAATTATGCTGGCATAAGTGAACACATAATACATACAGGTTTGTACCACAATCTCCGTGTAAGGCTATCTACTGTTACTTTACTTACGATATGCTGTCACGTTGAGGGGGTGATTTTAGAAATGTAAATGAGAGAAATGGAACTTCTTTGCATTTGAAATGTCCCCCTTAATGCCTACACAAAACAATATTGCGTCACCTGCCTGAACGGGGAATGTTCATACAACTCACAGAACACTCAGAAACCTGCCATATTCTCAAGTAAGCATAATTATGTAATATATCCCACGTAATGATGAAAGAAAAGTTGTCTTTAAAGTAGGACACCAATCGGAAGCTAGATCCAAAAAATCTAAGCAAGTATGTACACGCTTTAACAAATAGGCCAGTATGTAGAACAACGCCGGCTGCAAAACTTTGGTTTAACATAACAGAAATAGACACTCGGGTATTTTGAAGGATTCTTTATCTCCCACGCGTGCTTTAGGAACAGGCGATTGAATAACACGGATTACAGTTACATATACATGCACTACGGAAGACAATTAAAAATGGGTCATGTCATTTTTAGAAAGAGAAAACTGCCAGAAAAGTTGAATCGTTTATGGTCATTACTACAGGCAGGTGGGACTTTCCACAGAGAGGAAGCGAATTAAATTTGAGAAGAATTAGGACAGACCTTATGAATGTTCACTTTAAGCCCAGGAGGTCTTTGGTCTATACAAATAAATAAAGCAGTAAATTACATATGTATCTGGAGCAGCCAGAGCAGCAACAACAAAAGCAAAAAGGTAAAGAACACAGTGCCATTGTAAAATGTATTTGGAATATCAAACTATTGTTCAAAAATGTATATACCCCGACATAGATTTATAGTGATTGTAAATTGTCCCCTCAAATTATACGTACAGCTAAAACTAATTTGTGAACAAATTAAGATAGCTCTTGTAAGCTGCATGAATACCTTTTCATCTAGTAGTGGAACGTGTTTAGAGTCGCTAAGACCTTTAATTAATTCTTCTCTCTCTATATATATTGTATTTCTTACATATATTAGTACTCGGCATTGCGGTCGGGGTGCCTATCATGAATAATAGTGACGATCGTGTACAGGTGTAAGGAGTACACAACGCGGTAAACTAGTATAATATACATAATTAGGAAATGGAATAGCGTTTTCTCTACCGATGAATTATTCAAAGTGTTTGTAATACACATTATATGTGAATAGATGATAGGGCAATGATATTTGTTACAATAACTTTAAAAACTATCGTAACCATAATGGCTACAATTCTGACTTCTCTTCCAGTCAACCTTTTTTTTTATAAAAATTTGCAAAACGCCTGTTGCTGGAAATAAAGCAAACGAAAGACAAGATCCCTCCCATTTTATCTTACACAATTTTTGTTTCATTTTGTTTGGTATATAGAAAGAGCTACATCCCTTATTCAGCTGCCTCAGTTAATGACGTCTTAAAGAAGGGTTTTGATGAGACGGTAACTAAGTTAACCTACGTGGTTTTCGATACACTGAGACTCTCTGAAAGGTGTTTCGTTCACGTTACGTTATCGAGAATAGCCTTCTATAATCCCAGCAAATCTTCAGACGAACACGTCTTGATCCTAGTGTAGCGCCAGTCTAGGAGGCTCATTGTACACCCTAACAAAAAATTAAGGCCTATGACGTAGATGCAAAAAAAAATGTTCATGTTGCACTGTTTTTTATTACTATCCTCTCCCACCCCCCCCCCCCGCCCCAAATGAGATGCGATTTGATCCAGGAAGAAATTTATATAGTTTCGAAAGGAAATCAGAGGTAATGATTCGAAAATGAATGTGACCGAGTTGGTATCAAATGGAACCTAAGACTATCAAATGCTATTAGACCCTATCCATCGTCCTGATATCTTTTATCCAGTGAGGGATTTACAAGCCACTTTAAACAAAATGACAATATGCAATATGTTAACATGACCTTAATTACACACACAGCTGCACAGTAGGTTAGACTTCCACTTAAAGGCCCTTCTATTATAGCTTCCTTTTCCCTAAAGGAGACTGTTCTACCGATGTGTTCTAAGCCATAAAGACCAGTGCAGAGAATGTGATGTTGGACAAAGTTTGATCTTTCAAAAGGAGGACCCCAATTGCTTCTTCGGGGGCGTTGGGATTATACAAAGAAGATTTAAAAATGCTTAGTTCTAGCCAACCATTGCGACAGGAGATGACAGAGAAACTTTCCCAGAGAGAGATTTACGTACCCATGAACCTGACCTGAGGAAGGTCAATTGGATGCCATCTGTCCGAACCATTTATGTGTGCTTATGATCTTTGGAACGAACTGTGGCGTTTATTACCGTATCTATGTCCATTTGGGGGTATAAAGGCGATAAATTGCATTGTTTTCTCTCGGAGTTTCTGATAAGGGAAAACATAAAATTCTCTCTTCATTACATTTTGAGATGGGATAAAGTATATGGAGGTACCATGGCACAGAAAAATCAAAGCGTCCATTTTTAAAAACAGTAATAGAGGAAGAGTAATTAAGCAACTAAGAACGTTTCCGATTACATGTTAATACAACAAGTATTGCATAAGTATTGGATAAACATTGTGGCTTCACCTGTCTTAAAAACGTTTCTATCCTAGACGAAGTAAGACATACAAACAGGTTACATCCCGAACCCTGATCACAAGGTGCATTTTGGGACAATGCCTCTCACTATTGAAGTCATGTTTCCAATTATCCATCGGGCTATAAGTCCTCTATTTCTCTCATGAAGTTTCGGGTTCCGCCTGTCCGTATAAAAGAGTACAGGTTGAACAAAGCAAAGGGCACCATACACAAGTTACATATTGAACGCAAGGACCCCTCTTATTTTCAATATGAGAGTGCTCTCGATAGTTTTACGAAGTTTTACGACTTTGTGCACAACAATATACCTTATGCATTGACCTCACGCGTGTATCCTATTGGTAAGAAAAGAATTAACTTTCTATATTTTTCTTAGAGTAAAATGAAATATGATACGCTTACCTCTGCTCGGGACGTATAAGTTCAGTTATTTGACATCATACGCAGAAGGTCTACAAAATCTTTGCGGTGTCTTAATGGAACTGCAGAAACACTTTGAATGGACTCTATCCCCACGGAGAATAAGCAGAATAGAGTAAAGGTATGCTATTATTGGCTACCTTGCAACTTTCTAAGGACTGGTTTACTGGCTGATTGATCTTTCAAGTTGTCAAAGAAAACTTTAAATATGCAAAGGTTAGTGGTAAGATTCTTTCAAGCTATGTAGCTTTCTAGCTAATTAATCACCGATGTTATTTAGCTTCTTCTCTTTGTTGATTCCTATTAATCCAGGGTTAAAACTTAAAGTTACTTCCAAGCGCCTTACACCACCCTGGTAAAACCTGGTTGAAAGTATTAACCACTCTTAAATCGTCAAAACTGTACAAAGCCTCCTTTTTGGAGAAGAATGAAGACAAAAGAGCGAGCAAGCAAGTTACTTTTTTAAACTTTAAAATCAGCAGAAACTCAACAGACACCATGAGCATACACTTGAATAGGGATACAACTAAATTACAGTAGATGTATAGTTTATGCAATTTCTCATTACATTGACATGAGCCAGTGAGCCACAACTGGAGAAAAGGCCGTGGCCGCCTCGACTTGATCCAATTGGTTGTAAACTGGGCCGTTAAACCTCATCTAACTAACTAACCCATAGGTTTACATCTACATAGAAACAAACTAAGCACTACTATTAAATAGATCATTGTCATACCAAGATTGTAGCGGCGGTTTCCAAGTTACGGATCCATACCCTGTTTTTGATAGCTTTACAGAATTCGGCAGGCACGAATGATATATACTCGGGGAGCCAAGAGTAACAATTTCCAATTTTTCTCGGTGCCACAACCACCAATATTACCCTTTGGCTGACCGAGTGCAAATAATCCCTTATCAAAAGTGGTAGCAACTTCTGATGCGTATGACATCTGATAGCATCTGTAAGTAACTGAAGATACTATTCACTGTTTTCGGTCTCAAAGTGAGCTTTTGTCAAATTTCATCTCAAAGGTGGAACGAGAAACCTCCGTATTATAAACCGTACTGGGACTGATACCTTTGGGCTATTTCTCTCAGAAAAGGGAAACACATTTCTGTTGTAAGAGCGGTTAGGAAATGTACACTCCGTGTAATTTATTCCACAAATCAGATCATCGATTAACGGATGTAACGAGAGTCGATCAATCAATCAACCCAATGTTTGTATGCAATCTCATCCGTCATAAAGGGCATGTTACATTGGAAAAGTGAACCACATAGAAACAGCAATAAATTTAGAGTGATAAAAATGCCTGCCTCTCGTCCTGTCTCCCTGCTGAGAATAAATTGTATTACAAGTACTATAATCATTTTAATGACGTTGTGACACAAATGTTTGTATAAATCAGTCACGTACGTCCACGAACACTCAATCAAACCACCAGACAATAATCTTGCATTTTTATTTAGATACATCCTTTCAATGACTTCTACGTAAATTCAACAAAAGATCAAGTTTAATATGCTCTTACACTGTAATTACATCCTTCTTCTAACTTCCTTCCAGCAGGGAGTTTTGGCAACTCCCTGCTTCCAGCCTCCCAATTTTCGACATCGAAACAAAACAAACACCAAAGAAGACACAAATCCTTTAAACAGGAAGGATCACCAACTCTCAAGATACTCTTTTTTATTTCATCACAACGAATTTGTTTTTCTGGGAGGGATGTAATGTTAATGTTAAAAACCTGTGATAGATAAGTAGGTTTTTCCGAGTTTTTTTTTTTTTCATCAAGCAAATCTGTCTCTAGGGAGCTATTCCGGTAGCCAAGGAAACACACATAAATGCACTTACTATTGATTTAATTGTTTCGCTGGTGTTAGTTTGCCTCATGTATAATGCGGAATTTCAAAAATCGAAACCCGAATAAATGGATTCGATAGTAGAAAGTAGTCGTTAGGGATTCCATAGCGGGTAACATTACCAATGTCCCTTGGTTGCTCGATACTGCTTACGACAGTACGAGAAAATCAGTTCCGAAGAATATTTTAAACATTTTGGGGAAAAAATTGACACCAGATCAATCACTCAATATTTGGATGCACAAAATCGTAAATAATACTGCCTTATCAATAGATGTTTCTTCTGAATTAATTTTTGATGAATGATATTATGTTATCATATTTTCGTGAGACTTTATCGAAGTTGAGCATATACAGGTAGTTCTCACTATATGTGTGCACGTTTTGAATGGCATTAAGCTACTTAATACATTTTTTAAAGTTGGTTAACACAAACCTGATATGAATTACATCATAATAAATCTTTGTTAAGGGGCTTGTATCAAAAATAGAGTCAATTCATGATAAGGTAAATGATCGTATACTTCTCCTTCTTTTTAAAAGAGACCTTGAGCGACGCATTCATAGGAATATAAAGTATGTAAGAGCATAGGAAGGATTAAAGGTAATGCTATGCTACTATTGTGCACTTCGTTGTAATATATATATATATATATATAATATATACTTTTGCCTATGTGTTTCATAGGTATGAATGAAACAAAAACTGAAAAAAGAGAAAAGTTTCAATTTCCTCCGTCTGCAACTCTGTCATAAGCTTTTCTCATCCTCGCACATGCTTGCCTATCTTCTTAGTTTGTGGAAATACGATAAATCGATATTGGTTTCGTCTTTCGAAAACGGCCCGGGAAAGAAACTATCCATAGGTGCTTTTACATTCAAGGCATTTATACAAAAATTCATGGCCAGTAACTACGCTTCGGGACTGCACTTACATGGGAAAAACTGCCAAATTCTTCATTGTTTTACAGATTCGACCGCAGGGAATGACCAGATCTTGACCATTTCGCGTCTATTTGCTATTCATACGACATCCTGTTGTTGAAACCTTAAAGGGAAGTCGATCTGATGAAAAGAGAAGTGTAAACCGGACCGAAATGTTAAAACAGGTAACTGGGTTTTTTTTTCTCTCTCAAGAGATTATTATATGCAACTTGCTTATAGCGGTATAACATACATCAGTTACAGGGTCAAGACAGATAATGCATTTACATTGAAAAGCGGGGCTTTATATTTTGTTGATCAAAATTCTAAATAAATACTAAGGGCCCTAGCGAGCGGGGGGTGTGGGGGTGTCACCCCCCCCCATATTTGGTCGCCGTCGGCAAAATTTCGGTCTGTCGGCAAAAAGGGGAGAGGGGAAGGAAAAGAGGGGAGGAGGAAAAGAAGAGGGAAGAAAGGAAAGGAAAGGGGAAGGAAGGGAGTGACAGGGAAGACGGAGAATAAAAATAAAAAAAGAGAAAGAGAGAACTGGAACGCGCAACCAGTCTGTTATCGATTTTCGGCTCTTCATGAGGACGCAACTGGAATGCATCCTGGCGTCCGAAGCATATTTTTGAACGCTAGTGTTAAGATTCTGGACACTTTTCTCCATTTTTGAACGCCGGACGCCTATTTGAACATTTACCGTAATTGAACGCCTGATGGGTCTAGTGTTACAGTGCTGATTTCATAGTGTTCAAATTCTGAACTTCAGGTTTAGCTCCTGAAGTATAGTGGCATGACGGGAGGAATTGCCTAGCACATAAAAATTACTAGGAATCTTTGCACTGATTAATGTATCATGAACCAAAATATACATATTCTGGCACTTAATATTTTACCCAGAAATATGCTTAAACCTCAGAGCTTTCGGGGGCTTCGCCCCTTGGACCCCCACCAGGGCTTTGCCCCTGGACCCCAACATTTTGTCCGCAAAATACGATCTCTACACCCCCAAAAAATTTTCACCTTCGCTACGCCCCTGTCAAAGGAAGAGAATGTTTATGTAACAGAGATTTACTTATATCAATAAATTTATTAAAACAAAGGGTTGTAACCAGAAAAAGGCTAAGATGACATGGCTACTAGTAAAGTTTTATTTTTACAAAATCTTCAATTACAAAATTGCTCATGCACACGCAAAGCAAAGATATTTCAATCGTAGATCCAAAACTCAAAATGCCAATCTCAAAATGGTGGATTAAGTCCCCATGGTGGAAATATATCGAAATGAAAGTGCTGATGCCTTTTAAGTAAAGTTTTCAACAAATAAATGTCTTCAAAGACAACGGTCTTCATAATTCTGGACATAGACAAATCAATACATCATTTCTTGAAATATTCCCTTTGCACAAAGAAGTTTTTCTTTTCAAGGCATTATTCCCACATAACATTTCGACCACATGTGCTCTTAACCTCCTCCTCCTCAGGCGCGGGGGGGGGGGATTTGGGGGCTCAAGGGGGCAAAACATTTTCTGGCCCTAAATTAGAAGGGGCCCGTACGCCTGTGTTCATTATTCAAATGTACAGTCCGAATCGGTCGGCTAACCTATGTGTTCAGGGTGAGAGATGTCGTGATCCGTCATGGATGAGTTTGTCAAAGGAAACTGTCGTCTGAGTCTCAAAATGACATAGGTTCATGATTTTATAACATGGAAATTTGGGTCAGACAAGCAGCATCTATGATAGTATGTACGTAAATGTAAATCAAGTTAACAGATTAATCATCTGTTGGAAGTTAAAAAAAGAGTCATTTCGTCGCTGATCATGTCAAGTTATACTGGCAGTCCTTTTAAGTCAAATCTACAGGCCGAATCGTTACTCCCATCAATGTAAACAGGTCCGGTTGCTCGTATCTCTCAGTAAAGTTAGCTACATTCTTCCGAATTAAAAAATATATGCCTGTATATGCGTTAAATGTATTTTATGGTACCGTTTTATCATCATTGTTTTCAGCGTGGCGTTGCTGATTTTTATATTTGAGAGAATTTTTTTTTCTTCCGTTTCAAGCCCCCCCCCCCCCAAAAAAAATATATCGTTCTAGAACCGCGCCTGCTCCTCATGAACTTTCATTTAAGTTACCTCGTCGCGCGTTTCTCTCATTGTTGACATTTTGCCCAGTAAAGATGTATTACCCTATACCATTTTACTGGGCATAGGTCTTGTCTGGCAGCAGGCATTCGCAAACGCTCTTACACTACATAAAATACTTTTGCACTGCATGTTATGGAAGTGAATGCTCTTGGGACGCAAATATCGGTGCATGTGTGAATTTGACATGTCGTCCGGTCAAATTAGGCCATCTACATACAAAATAGGCACCAATTGCAACAAATACCTTTGTATAATAGTGTGGCTTGTGATCACGTAGTATTATCACATATTCAGAAGATTAGAGAACTCACTCTAAAATCGTCCCGTTCTAATTTGAACCAATTCTAATCAAATGGGCACTGAAATTTGTTAAAATATTTGACTAAATTTAGTTCATTTTGAACCGGTGATGGTTAGTTTTGAACCAAAACTTGTTAAATATATGATAATTTTTCGGTTCAGTGTCCATTTGATGCATTTCTAGTTCAATTAAACAGGAAGTTTTTGAGTGCAGTACTTTGGCTCAGAAAGTACACGTGTTAAATGTTTCGCCGTTTAGCGCTTAAGTATTTGCGCGCAGGTAAAACGTCGATGGAAGATGGTAACTAACCTATAAATAGGTTGACTTAAAATCAGTCATTTTGTGTCCATATTTTTGTGTGGAATACCGTAGGAGGATATAAACCTATTACTGCAACTGGAATGATATGAAGACTAATTCCTTCCACAAATTTAATGATGTTTTGAAACATTAATTGCCTTTTATCTAATTGATTATCTAGTGATTAGCACTTCGGCCCAGATTTTTGTGGTCCATAGGGAGTCCATCCGCTATTTTGAGTTTGCTATTTACACTTTTTATACGGTTGGACATTCCGACATAAATATTTATATTTGAATACGCAGTAATTGATTTGAAGACCTATTTGTAGGTCTAATATTTTCAAAAAAAAAAAAAAAACGCAAACTCATATCCGCTGAAAGTCTTGCACGCTCAAGACGAGAAAGAAACTACTGCTTTCATTATCAGACCTTGCAGTTGTACGAGTCAAGTAGGCTTCTCCGATTAAAAAAGCAGAAAACATATTATGTGCGTAAACCGGTAGCATGTAAACAGCGCAGCATTAATTAACATTGACATTTTTGTAACGCGCCTGTTTTTGCACGCAAATCGATGACTGGAATTCATACTAGCGTTTCATCTGCCTACTTAAGCTTCGCTGCATTTTCCATAACAGTGTGCATGTAGGAGTTTATATATACAGTAGTTATTTCTTTGGGATTAAGTCCCTCTTTGGTAAACGATGTCACGCAGCACAGTTGCTTAAAGGAGAAAGCAAACTAGTACACGATCACGATGTCACAAGTCCAACAAAATACAGATTGTCGGCATGAAGGTCTCTTTAATATAAAGCGATATTTTTGAAGCATTTTTTCGGTTTCAATTCATTTCGAAAGCAAGTAATTTTTACCCAATAAGTCTGCATTCTTGATAAAGAAGGATGCCTCTTGTCTCCTCGAGAAATGTGTCTGAATCAGATTGTATCCGTTCAGTTACACAATACAATATGCAAGCACGATTTCGATTTTTTTTTGTTAAAAATCTGATCAAATTTGATATATCTAAAGTCAACGTCAAATGCAACGTCACTGTCGCAATGACATTTCAAATACATTTTTCTCTTATGAGAAATGTTTGAATCAACCTTGACATAATTCTTAACTGTATCTACTTCCAGAAACATTTCCGTGACACGCGTTTTCTCTTCCTCTTCCTCTTAATAATATTACAATTTGAAGCGTTACAAATGCTTAATCACAGCCTGCTATCAACAGGAGGCTGCCAAACTGAGAGTTAAGGATTTTATCTCCCACAAAGGGAGGGAATTTAAGCAGAAATTGTTTTAAAAGAAATGAACGAAATGGAATCAAGATGCATACGTTAAATGAGTTCAAAAGATATCCAATCAGGAATCTAATCAATAAAACCAGGATAAACTTATGTTTAGCAAGTTTAATATTTTACAAAAGACTCTTCTCAGAGTTGCGTATTCGACTCAGCCGATTTTGAGACTTGTCTTACTTCTAAACTGAGGAAGAAAGTAGTGTACCATTCATTCCACAATTTGGTTGTATGTCGCATCCCCCATGATGCTAGAGATATGCACGTCGATAACCAAATATTCAAATATTCAAACGAAAATGGTGAATTACTTTGTTCAGATTGCTTCACATTAAATCCAAGACAGACGAACATGTTTACAGAGGCAGTAGACAGATACTTGTGTTATTGGCCTTAGACGAAAAAATGGAAGACTTGTACATGCTGTCGAAAAATGGTACCTACGAGAGATAGGACAGATGGCAGGCAATGTTAGCCGAACTTTACTCACAAAGGCAACAATTTTTGTGTACTTGTTCCTTGTGCAGGAACCAATGGACCACGATAAATACGCAACACGTATATACGTACACGCATACGTTCAAGTTTATGCATAAACCCCCTGTCTGCCTATGTGCGTATGGTTATCATAAATTTAGTAGAAGGTGCATGAAGTACACATTAAATGATGACAAAGTACTTTCTTTAAAAAATCTGCAAAATATCACAATTGACAAACATTTTGCTGCCCCTCCTTGAAAACATTTATCATAGCCCTCGTTTTCCCCTCTGTGTCCCCTAAATTCTGTATAATTATTTCCCAGAACTGCAGAACTGTAACAAATCGTTATTGCTGTCTTCTAAACTTACGCATTTTTACTGGGGAGAGAATTTACCCCTCTCCCAGCCCCTTCACATGCGGTAAATATTCTTGCCTACCCTCTGAATTATTGCGCCACTCTCTCGTAGCCTTGACTTTGAAGCATTGTACACTTCGAGAGGTAGAGGGTGGATACGCACTTACAATATTGTGGACTTACCATGGACTCGAATAATAAAGCTACATAATTAAAGCTACCAGTATTGGAACTTGAAGTGTTTGCTTTGTAAGAAGTAATCGTGCAAGCTTCCTGCAGTATACAAACGCACGATATGTTATCCCGATCGTGTAAGCAACCAATGGAAATATATCATATACAGACAACACGTACAGCAAATACAAAGTTGCTCCGGACATAAGTCCCAGTTGAAAATTATTATCTCGAAATTTTAAGATATATAGCTCAATTCATAGCAGGATATGCATACTTCCGCCTTCTTCCTTTCGTAAATAACTTCCATTGGGCGATATATGACAACACCTAACAAGAAATTTTGAGATTTATTTGCAATCGTAGTCTAAAAATGGATGAGTGCTTTGTTTTTTTCTAACCTCTCTTGCACACGTCTTACCTATTGAAGGTGTGTGTGTAATGTCACTACCCTAAGACTGCCTGGGGTCTACAACACTTAAGGGGGATATGGCATCTCCCCCCCCCCCCAAAAACAGTGTTGCTAGCAACTCTCTGACCAAACATATTTAGGAATATCTCCAGAGTTCCAAATACAGTTGATAACTGCACTTTGATTGATATTCATTCAAACAAGACAGTTTCACTCTGGTTGGTCAACAATGAATTATACAGCCAGCTGTGTTCCCAATTTAGCTCACACATACTGTGTTTGACAATATTGCCTCGAGCAATTTAAACTCAGTGCAGGCTACTGTAGCTCTGGCTAAGAGGTGTAATAAGACAGGAGGGTAGGTTTGCATTGGAGAATTAGGGAGAATTGTTACTGTCTGGGGTGACTTTAGGGTACCTTTAAAACGTTCATACCAGACGCGATCCCGTAGTAAAATATTCTACAACTTCATAAAGTCTAAATTGAGTTTGGGGTCGGGGATTCGAGTCCTGGCTCGGTCATACCAAAGACTTTAAAATGGAACCTACTGCCATTGTGCTTGGTGCTCAGCATAAGCAATGGAGTAGGGAAAACAAGCCAGTGAGCTACAACTGGAAAAAAGGCCATCCCGGCACGACTGAAACCAGTTGGTTACAAACTGAGCCGTAAAACCTCATCTAACTAACTTACTAACTAAATTGATGATGTTTGGCTGCATAATTGTCATGGTAAGTTACATGTTGGTTAACACTTGCAATAGTGACAAAAACTCGTGACAATTCTGGATATCTATTCTTGTAAATGCTGCAGGTGTTGTCTGTACTATCTTACCTGAATAAAGGCATGCATTGTAAATTACTAGGATTCCGGAAAATTTCGCAAAATTCGGTTTTCAAAATGAACTCATTATACACCCGAAGCTCGGTACAAATGGCGAACTAATATAGAAAGTTCGTATTTCTGGAATATAGGTCAAAAAGAGTATAGGTATACTTCACTTTTATGCACTTGTTTGTGTGATATGGTGCACCTGTCAGTATCTTGCTGTTACGTAGCTAATGACGTCGTCCAACTACTGTTTTTGGTTTAAGTGTAATTAGATCGCAATGCAACCATCTCTACCGTCTGAGTTATTGAACTTCTTTTAGAGATGCAGTTCAAGCACTTGTTCGGGATAGTTGATGTATAAAATGTTGAGCATGAGTTTAGACTGCTTATGTTTCGTACTGTTATGATAAAACATCAGCTGAGAGTAAGATTGACGTCCCTTGCGCAAAAGAAATCCAGGAGTGAAACATTACACTAATATACAAAGTAATTATAATCATAAATGTGACAAAAGAGGAGCACTGGAAGCCATCACTGAGATTTCTTCACAAATGAGGAATCTTCCTGTACCTCTCGTGCATCGTTACACTTGAACCTGCGTGGGTCATTCTTATTCCGTGGTTGTCCCCGAGGGTCTCGCTTTAGAACGAAGTGTCGTCAAGTAGCTCCACGGCCTGATAGGAATCACACTCACCGGGGAGTTTTAGCGGTCTGTATCAATAAATTTATTGAAAAAGGGTTATGGTATAAAGTGTTTAAATACACATTCAGTGAATGTTACCCATGTGCTGCATATGTCAGCAATCGTTACCATCTGCTGTGAATTTCGTATGACTGCAACGGCAGGATTTCTGAGTAAGAAACGAAAAGGCATTGAAATTTAAATCAAATCAAGCGGTCTGTGTCAGTGACTGTATCGTCCAGTCTTCTTGGTTTCAGCTGTGATGTGAAAACTACCGAAAAGATATCCATAAATCGACTTTGGAAGCGTTTTAATGCTCTCAATGTCAAGGCGAGCTTTCTGCTCTGTTTGATAACTAAGCCAGTCGTCTCATTAATTCTCAGGAATCATATACATTTCTCACGTATCAATAAAAGAAATATGAGTTTCGTCCCGTACCTATCAGGAATTTCTCTGACTTTTTGTTTGGATGATTTAAAGTGAAAACCAGACAAATGAAACAAAATCCTTCTCCAGTGTTATACTTTAATCCTAAAATGGATCTACATTGCAGCCAACATGGTAATGAATAATTCATAACAAGAAAAGGATTGTCTTCCCTTGACAAACAACTGACGGTTAGCTGAATGCAAATCAATATAGGATGCATGGCGTACATTATAGACATAAAACGCTTCAGGTATTGATAGGTTCATTTTGTCAGCTTGACAACTTCGACATATTTGATTTCCTCTGTTTCGTTCGCAAAAGTCGGAACAGTCAGCTCTGCTTACAGGATCATGCTTCCTACCTCTGTCAACGCAAGACCTACAATAATACGTGATTTAAAAAGCGCAGCAACATAAAACTGATCCTGTCCTTAGATTTGATGTGAATCATTATTCTCCTCACGAAGAAGGGGTTCAAAATCCAGCAGAAACTGTGTTTTAGCAGTGTATGGTCTTTACTATAAATACTTTATGACATTTAAATCAAACATTTTCAAAAGGCTAACAACTGCCTTGCACATTCTTATAAGATTTGAACGTTCTCCCTGTACCAGGTATTAACATTTTTAACTGTTTGCATGAACTGTACAGAATTTGTTCGAAATGGCTTATAACCAGCTGAAATAAATTCACGTTACCACCACTTTGCCACAAAATAATTACCACGGGGATATCTTTCGCTAAAAGCCAACCGATCTTTAATGGAGAAATTCATACAGAAAGAAATGAAGCTCCAGGAGTCATAACACTTCTCACGCAATAGGAACTGCTTACAATGTGTAGTCCATTTACATGTAATTGTATCTTTAGTAGTGTTGGAACGATTATCGGTATTCACCATCGGTATCGTATGATATTCGTACGATATTCGTACGATATTATAAGCAATGAAGTGGGGAAAACAAGCCAGTGAGCCACAACTGGAAAAAAGTCCTGGCCGGCCCGACATAAACCAATTGGTTAGAAACTAACTAACTAACTAACTAACTAACTAACTAACTAACTAACTAACGATATTCCCTATTTTAACCCTTTATCGGTA
>WURT03640271.1:0-14949 GCA_009936505.3 Holothuria glaberrima | reverse complement strand
AACTAACTAACTAACTAACTAACTAACTAACTAACTAACTAACTAACGATATTCCCTATTTTAACCCTTTATCGGTATCGGTGTAACTTACATTAAATGCCGATATTAACTAACCTATATTTATGGTCGCATACGTCATAAAAAAATGGTACACTATTTGAGTATTTTTTTAATGCAAGTTGCTATATTTTACCTCATCAAGATGAAACGATACTTCATTGTGGTGCCCAGCAGCCTATGGATGCTTATTTCCCGAATATCGGTATCGGATAGGTATCAACCTTTATCGAGAGCTGAAATATCGGTATCGGTAATATCGACTACTTGTTATATCATCAGAGCACTACTCCTTAATTGACAATTGTGAAAAATGCTTCCAATTCTTTGGGTTATAAACAAAGTCGCAATAGACAATGTAGTGAAATGTGCACATAATACAGTGAAATATGCCCTTAAAAGTTTTGGTTTCAACCAATGATGGTATCTGAATCCAATAGAAAACATTTCATAGATCTTGGAATCACCTGCAGAGGACGTTGTGTGAGTGATATTTATGGAACATAGCAACGGTTCGTTGTGAGAGATTTAAGTACTGGCCAACTGTAAGGGTGGCAGCATTTCTCTTTCTCAAAAAGTTCACTTTCGCTATTTTTAACCTATTCGTTGTGATTTATTTTCGTCTGTATTATTTTTCGTAGCTAAGGGATCCAAATGAATGAAGGTAAGAAATGGGAAGTAGATGGTGTGTGATGAATGGATGTGTGGGTGTTAGGCAGATAACGATACAGTTGAAACAGTAATGCTCTACTTCAAATATTCTCCCTAAATTCCTTTAAAGTTCTAGGTCATGAGGATAGATATTTTAAAATAATAACATACATTTGTAATAAAGTAAGGGTTAAGGTGACAAGAGAAATTTTTGTAAAACTTTCAATTACTAAAATTTCAATATGAACTTCCCTGACGTCTTTTTGAGTCCTTATTGTTTATTGTTATAAAAGCACACATGGATTTTGAGGACTATTAATTCCTGATCAAGACCACTTTTCGACCATTTCTATCATTGCCATGTCACAGAAATCAGGCCTTATATAATTTTATATATATATATATGTATAATTATATATTGTTAAAAATAATAATAGGTTAAAGTACTGTGTAGTACTAATAAATCAGGCCTTTTAACTATATAAATATAGATATATAAATATATATATATATATATATATATACGCACACATACATATACATACATATACACACATACGTATACATATGTCTATTTCGGGTGTATCATTGAGGAAATTTGAAGGGAAATAATTTCGTCCTGACTCAAGGCTTTTGAACAAATTACCTGCCTTTGCCGTGACTGCCTAAAACATTATTCTCTCTTAGGACTAGATGCATAAACAATCGTCATCATAGTAATAAGGACAAGAAGCATTGAATTGACATTACATCACTGTATACTGAAAAAACAGCAAGCTTGAAATTGGTCTAGGCTTTTGTGGCATAACATTGTCCTTTCTTCAGCCTGATTAATTGCATGAGAGCTTTTAGAAAAAAGACCCTTGAGATAGATTACTCGTAAGATTCAACTGGAAAAATCGTTATCAAGGACACGTGAGCTACTTAAAAGAGTTAGAGATTGAAAAGCACTAAATGTGTTGAAGATGGCCATCACAGATGGCTGGGACCAACAAATGACTTCTAAATATAAAGTAATTCAGTAAAGTTTTAAATGCATTCACTTCAAGAACAGTGATGCCAAAAAGAACATCGAATTTTAGTCTGTCTTTGGATTTTAGCTGTCTCTAGTATAAAAAATAATGATTTGTGAAGTCAGTAACCCTGGTTTATTCAAAAAGTCGTTCACTACAAACGGCTAACCAATGCTAAATAACTGTTAATGAAAGCTGTTTTGTGATATCCGTTCCTATGAAATGAACTGACAGCGTGCGCTGTTTGAGAGACTTAGCAACATACTTAAAAATTGTATGAGGCAAAGAATAGGAAGCTACAGTCCTAATAAAACGCCCAACCTTGATAAAACCTTGAATGATATTAAGAAACGTAATATTGCGTATGTATAGGCTATTCAATACTTTTTGAAATTAAAATGACGTTTCAGTTTCAATTTGGTTTCGAGCCAGAGTGACCTCCATTAGCCACACAAGAACTTGAAAGAACACTAGGCACGGCAAGCACAATTATCGGTATCTTTAAAGACTCTTGTAGACACAATTGCTTCATAGAAACTTTTCAGCACATTGGGCCGCCTACATGAAACCTAAGACATGTTCACAGTCATACTCCCTCTTAAATTGGTTAAATTGAGTCTTTCACCAAATAGTTATTTAGCAAAGGTGGGAATAGTCCTTCTACAGTTGTTAATATGACCGTTCATTAAAAATGAAGTAAACTACCCCATAATTATTCTGTTAAAATAGCAATTTGATATGTTGTGCTTTATTTTGTATGAAACGCTGAGGTCTTTGGAGGTAACTTAACTTTACCTTCAATGCACCTCCTTAACGCCTGGGTAGCCAATAAATGCATGGGATTAGTTGAACAGCAGAAGGATTGTGCATTAAATTCGGCCCTAAATCCCTACTTGTGTTCAGAATAGCTATACTTCTTAATTGGTAAATGAGTTACGTAGTAACGTCCTAAAACATACCAAGTTTGCATGCATTTTGGGACACCTGTTACCTGCAGCAGTGTTGATTACAGTAAACTCTCCTCTCTTTCCTCGGTTTTAAAGTTTTAGGCTTTTCTCTTTTATTTTAGTTTTGCTTAAAGCCAAAATGATTTTCTTCATACTTACTTCAAAGTTCCCATGGTAACCAATTAATTTAATGTTGATTAGGAAGTATATTTTCAAGTGGACTGCAAATCATAATGAATTAATACCTTAATACGTTATCGCAACAAGCATTCTCACTTGCTTCTCAACCTCGATCCAGTACGTAGAAATCCTCGTTTTGTTGTTCTGACGTAAAACAATTGCATGTGTTGCTTTTCACTCGCCCTAAGAACGGACAGGACTAAGCCAATGAGAAACAAATTTGTGGTCTAGTATGCATGGAGCGACGGTCCAATTAACTCCATTCGGTCAAGCCTCATGACACTAAAGAATAGTATGGGGTAAACAAGCATTTACTCAGACGTAGGATATGCTTCTTTGACTGAATACAGCCCATCAAATTATCGTCGCATAATGTCGATTTCAAAAAATAATTCGATTTGATCAAATGCTTGCAACTCTTTTCAAAGCATGGCAGGAATCAATTTGCCTAAATAGATAAGAAGAATACATAATTTTATTTCTTAGCGCAGAGCTAATTTTTACTATTGAATTTCAAGTTAGATATCAATTCCAATAATCCAAGCTAAAGGCTTGAGGATTGTAGAGCTGAAGAATTTACCAAATGTTCACTTTGCGATACATTCGTTCTTGCCAACTTGTCATACCCAATGCCAGCAGCATATTAGGCTTTCTTCTAAAGCAAAACTGTCAGCCTCGTAAATGTCAAATGTCTGTGAAGATTTAATTGGGGATTTACTGAGATACAGTGTACAACGCCCCAATAAAACCTAACAAGATATACGTAAATTCCAAAATGGCTTCCTTTGTTGTGCAACAAATCAAAATGTATGTATGAAGTATCAGTAACTAGGCATTGTGCAAAAGAGTAGCAAGAAAGACACTGGTAATGCAAAATGAATAATAGATGGCAAACATTAGAGGGCTGAAGCCCCGCCCCAACTAACCTGGAAATATCTGTCACCTATCGATGTAAACGCCAAGAAACCAACGACGGTGTGCAGTAACAGAGATATTGCCATTCTAATGATCCAATTAAGCTTAAAAAAGCTTAGGTCACCTTGCTGGAGCTCTTCCTATACAGCGGTCTTTTTAACGGCAAAGTCTTTCATAGTAGTATGACTCTGATCTTTCATAGTAATATAACTCTTACCTTTTAAGGCAGACTCCCATCCACCAAATATGCAGTAATCATAACATCCCTAAAAATTGTTTCGTCACCCAACTTTGACTGCCATCAGTGAAAAGAGGAAAATATCAAAAGTAAACTTTTAAGTATGTAGGTCCCTCTGATTGGTCAACAGCATAGGTAGCCTAATAAGGCATATATTGAAGAGTGGCTGTATGTCACAGAACTTACACATTGAAATTCTAATTTTAAAAGAGGGTTTGAAGTAGGGTAGTGTGAGGAAGAGCTCGGGAGATGCTGTGGCGTCTTCTACAAACAGTGCGGGACTTTCTCCTGTTTGGGGGAAAATCAAAATTCGCCTCAATGGAGAAAACCTTATGCAACACATTGTATACGCTTGCTAGCCTAATTAACACAAGGCTTAGCAAGAACGAAAACCACTCATAAACTTGCGTTTTATTTTTTTTTTCAAAAATGGCACGGTGAACCAAGTATTAGGATGTGCCATTGTATAGCTATGTTAATACGCCTAACGAGTATACATTTAATTCCATAACATTAGACCAAAAAAGTTTGGAAAGAGGTTTCACACTCCACTCGTCGATAACAATTTACACAAAGATCGCTTGGAATTGTGCATAAGATTCACAAAATAGGGCGCCTCTGACTAATTTTACGCCCAATCGGGGAAAAGTAGATTCTCCCAAAAGGGAAAATCTCCCGGAACTGGCAAAGTCAATTTTAATTGAATAACGACAGTACCGTTTTTCCGAAAGTGGCAATGATATTTTTTACATCGTTGGTGTGGCACACATATAATACCAATTTATGTTGGTGTACCCAAATGATTGATGGTGTCCAATGGTACGGTCGTAAAATTTATAACGTTGAGTTTAGCCATATTTCGTGGTTCCGTGGTGTCAATATTTATTCGATCTTGCTTTATATTTGGCAGTACATAAGAATGAAGACAATGAACCATAGTAACCTGCCATTACGTTTACACTGCTGGAGGCAATACTGTCAAACACAGTGTATGTGAGCCTGAATGGGAACACAATTGACTGCACAAGTCACTGCTGACCAACCAGAGTGTAGCTCTATTGCATGAAAGAATACCAATCAAAGTGCAGTTATCAACTGTTTTCAGAATTGTAGCACTTGCTATTCCAAAATATGCTTTGGCAGATAGTTACTAACAACCACTTGCTTTGGGGATGTCATATCCCCTTTAACTTTAAAGGAAGAGTCAGAAAACCGACAAATCAATCTCTCAATGTTTTAACAGTTTGTGAGTTATTTCTCTGACATATATTAACATATTTTCTCCATACTGAAGAGAGAACTTTCTTTTATCTTCCTTTCTCTTCGTCAGCTAAAAATAATTTGAGGGTCATTTGTCGCGAATTCTCACAATTTCATCAGGAGTACAGTTATTGAAGCTATTGGTAGTACAATGTAAGACATGGATGGGGGTCACCAGCGAGAATTTTATGAGCCGTTTATTTAAAGGCCTGTCTACACGAGCAACATTTGCAAAACATTCCCAAAACACTTCAAAACATCCACTGGCAACAAATCCAAAAACGTGCTTGTTTTCGGTTTGTTGCACAGTGTGGACAGGCTATACAGCATGTTTTGAAAATGTTGCAGAAGAAATGCCCTGTCAATTCTTTTAAAAACATTTTCAAAATGTTTTCAAATTGTTTTTACCCTGTCTACACAGTGCAACAAATCGAAAACAAGCGTGTTTTAGGTTTGTTGCAAGTGACGTGTTTTGAAAATGTTTTGCAAATGTTGCTCGTGTATACAGGCCTTAAGGTTTGGACCCAGTTAAAGAGAACATAGTTCCTTTAGTGTAGTTGTTTGATGTTGGCTTCACATTATCACTAAGACGTTTGATTCTCAGCCTTTGCGGACTGATGTGCTTCGGACTTTCTTTTTAAGAATATTAAACACTACATAATTATTCACTTCTCTGTTAAAAACACTACCGGACCTCAAAGTTGTCATTTTTCCGTCAAAGGTTGTTCGAAAGCAACTTGCCCAAGAAAGTGGTAAGGCTTTAAGCAACTCAACTTCTTTGCCTTTTAGTTACCCTTTTAGGCCGACTACCACATGGCTTAAGAATAATTTGCCTCCAAATCTAGGCGTATGGTCCTCCCTAAATAAGATCCGCTAAGTCAACGTTCCAAGGAAATACTTTGACTTCCAATTAGCTAGCCTGGAGTCATAATGTTGTCACTCCGATGAACTGTTCTGTTCTCTTCACGTGTGTGTATCATTTGAAGGTATCTTCAAACAGATGTGGGGTAATATAATGTGAGGCTAGTGCAAAGTTAACATATCCAGCAGTGTAGGTAAACTGAAACGGACTGCAATAACCTTGGGCTTGATTACACCTTATGGTGAATTGAAAAGATGCGACTTTTACTCTAGGCACCATCACAAATAGACTCTATTGTCTATATATTTTGTGGGTGCTATGCTGTAAAAACTTTCTTCAGATTTTGCAAAGACTTGAAAACATTGTTGCATTTAAAGCCAGCAGATATTGTTACGTACATGGGGCCATGGATGGGTTAAAAAACTACCCCTACCTCACAAAGTAGCAAAGCAATTAATGCTTCGAGTTCTTTACGAGGGTTTTACTGCATGGGTGGTATGAAATGAAGGATTTCATGTATGTACATCAAACGTTTATTCACTATTTAAAATTCTGTTCCAAACCGACAGATTATCATTTATCAAATAGGTAGGTAAGAGTCAGGCTATAAATGACTGTGTAAAGTCCACGATATCTCATATTAGTCACAATGTAGGCCAATGTTAAACAACTTAACACTGTTGTCTGTTTTTGATGGTTATTACTTTTTATGAAAGTACTATAAAGACCGCTCATTTCATGATATGTCTCATAGGAAGAAGCTATGACATGTCATGTATGTGCCGGATTCCACGCAAACCCGGCACATGTCCTATGTCGTCGTTCAATAAGAGGCTTTGGCTTTTGCTTTCAACACTTGATGGAGCCTCAACTGTGCATTGCAACTAAAGTATGTTTCTATGGTTGTCGAGGAGCCGATCTATTCTCGATTGCATAATTTTTAACGAGGGATACGGTACGCAGCACAATGACCCAATGGTAGGAGTACCGTCTTAGTAAGTTTTAGTAAAAAAGTTTTATACTTTGTGTTATCTTCGTTTATTACGTAACATAGAGAGGGCTTAAAGCAAAGTAGAAACCTAATCGTTTCCTAGTTATCACCTCTACAAATTTTGCAGGGAACGGTCCGTTAAGATTATGCAAACTTACGCAACTTCGACCTGGCACGATATCCTTATTCTGGTTTCAAGTTTGGGCATCTTTTCACCTGATACGGTTGTCAGTGCAGAGTTTTGTCTTTTACCGAAGTCATTTTAACTGCAAGTAAGTATTATGGTTAGTAAACATCAAGCTCTAAATTATTTCTCCAGGCGTGTCAGCAAATAGTGCACTTCTTTACATTTTACCGTAACAGCTCCCAAGAAAATCCAAAACTGTACAACTATCCAATTTCAACTTTTTTATTCATCAAAAGATGCTACCTGTTTTAGTTTACCCTTATCGTGCAACTCTATTTTAGTAGTAGAAAATTCGAGTATAACACTTATGTTAAAGTTGAAAAGTGTTCTTGTTATTTGAAATATGAAATTCACTGAGAATTGAAATGTATTCTACTCCACGAATCGGACAAGCTCCTTCCATGGCTGACTGATCGTCAATGTCTTAACTTTAAAAACTGGAGAATATACAAAAAGAACGCTACATCTGGGATAACTTTAAATGAAGGTAACATTGTTATTTGTTCAGTAGCCTGAGATTTACAGGATGATATTAAAGTAACACTTACATCTTACAAAAAAAAATTGACTTTGATATGGACATGATGTCATTGACCGCTGCCGAAGGTATAGAGAGTGTATAAGCGGATCTAAATATTCTTGGGAGATTGTCAAGACGGACGTGTTTCTTGACAAAGCAACTTGATGTAGATCCTCAAGATGCTAGTGGCTATTTCTGTTGACAGTTTCGGTAATATGATGTGATTTCTAAACCTTGTCAGACGGAGGGATATCGAATAGTTCACGTATCGTCAACTTCGCCGCTGTACTTAGAATAAACATTATAAAAAAGTACCGTATCAACCTCCGCATTGCCTTCGTTAAACCCGTGGCTGAAGGTAGAATAAAGAGTGAAAAATACTTGAAACCACTTGAATGAATTCTAAAACGGGGACGTTATCTTCAGAAGAAGCTGCAAACACAAAGTCTTAATGTAGATGGAGTAACTGAGCCAGGTTTTTGGTGCCAAAATTTCCAACGGACCTATTAGATTAAACTAAAGCGTCCGTTGCATCAATCTTTCTTTGAATAAAAAACATAGGCCTAAAACTTATTCAGTACACAGTGTTTTATCTTAATTTACACTTCATTCGTGGAAAGGTCTATAGACATATAAATGTCATGTCTACCAGTTTGATGTAAAAAGATTTAAACACGTTAAAAAAAGTCACAATTTCCAATCAAAATCCATCATACATTGACTGTTTTACTGTTTTGGTACTTAACGTCATGAATAATCATGAGTAACATATGCAAATTTGTGTTATGTTAGTTTGTTTAATTTTTATTCCAAGGAAAGTTGTAATGTTGGCATATCCTGAGGGGATTTTTTTGGAAGTAGCTATTGACTACTTTAAAATGGAGCACATTAAACTTCATACTAGAACCTACCAGGTAAGTAATTAACATGCAGGTGATTAATTAAGTATCAACAAAATATATAAAAACCTTTTGCAACACTCCACATCATATTTTTGCAAATGAGAAATTCCAGAAATAGTCAAACTTTGAAGAGGATCGTCTTGATAACGGTAAAAGATATTCAAATAACTAACACTAAATCATATTTTATCAGAACACATTAATTTGACAATTTTGAGTAAAACAGCTGTTGTGGTAACATTTCCACAGACCTTTAAGTCAATAATTGAACTTATCTGCAGGATGATGTAAGTTCACTTCACTGCGTATTACGAAAAACATAAATATTTCTAAACCAGTGCAAGAATTGCAAAGAGCGTTCATGTATACATTTCACTGCTTGAATAATCAGGGCAAAATAACAGTAATATTGCTGACAAGATTTGATTGTTTATGTACAATTTTAATAATAACGTACAGACTCTATGAGAGGGGTTGATGCGACTAGGTAGAACTTTGCTCTCCTCGATTAGGTGTGTTTTTATATTGCTTTAGCTAAACTCCAGCTGATATATATATATATATATATATATATATATATAATCTAAAAGTAATTCTCATAGCTAGCGACTTTGTTTGCACAGAAAACCGTTAACGTACGGAACTAATTTAGATAATGAGGCTTCAATCACACCTCACTGGACTAAACAAAGACCTCGGTCTTCTTAATCAGTACACCTTTCACCAAACGCTTTAATCCTATTATGTTTGTTTATCTAACTTCCAGCACATCGTTTGTTGCTTTTTATTTTCTTGATTAAGATACTCACGTTGTTGTAAGATTTCGCTGAGGAGGTTCCAGGCATGGGAACCGAAAATTTCGAAGTAAAATTTAAGTTTTGTACTCCTATAATCAACCAGTTATGCTCTTTATTCCATTCGTTCTCATCTTGTGTTTTAATCTTGGAGTATACGTGGAACTTACTTTTTCCTATATATATATATATATATATATATATTGCAGTCACGTTTTGCTTCTACTTTTCTCTTAAAACTTACAGTACTTTCTCTAAAAACTGTTCTTTCTTTTAAACCTAAATTAAGTTCTCATGTGCCTTGTGCTTATTTTATCTAGTGGGTTCCAAGCGTTATCCTCAGCTTTAATTGTGTGTCTCGGTGTTCTTGTTTTATGTGACTAGTTGCCCTTTTTTACAGGACGGCTGCCCGTTAAAGCACTGCTATTTTATTCCTTTTCCACCAGCTTGTAAATATTTCCTATCCATTGCAAATTTACACTGTGAAAATAAATTCAAACTAAAGATCAAAATTGATGCCTATTTACGGCACAGCATGTAGGTTCAGTAAATTTACCGTCAGTACCTGCAAATTGCTTATAAATATTGGTCTGACTTTAAAAACTTCCGTTTAAATTGATAAGTTTCTCAGATAATTCGAAGTTGACATGTTGACGTCCACCTTGACCATTGATCCCACTACTGCAACTTTTAATTTTGCATAATCATCTTTTGTCAAAGAACTTTAAATTAAAGTATAAAAGGGAAGGCAGATGAAAAGGCGTAAAGAAGTGTCAGGGAGAGGTAGAAAAAAAAAAACTACGATTAATGCTTTTATTATTCGAACAATTTTCATAACCAAACTTTGATTCTGTGACATTATAATGACCATGATCATGATATGATGTATAGAAATGATGGCTAAATTTCGTGCCATCAGAAGATGAAGAAACAATTACTATCGGTTTCTTTGAGAGTTTTAAAAGTAAATTGCGCTTAATGTAGCTAGGAAGAGGAATATCATGATTTTTCTGTGTTTTAAACTCTCTCAGCGTAACCACTCTGGTTTCAATCTTCCACTTCCTTAACTTTTATTGTTATTTTTACACGTTTTTTTCTTTTTTTTCAAAACCTATTGCTAATATTTATTATGTGCAGGATACCCACCATGATAAAATCCACTAAAACACGAAATGATTTTTTTCTCTAGAGACTGTCAATGTCAGAAATATTTTGAATTTAAGAAAAGTATCGGTAAGTGTTGGAAAGATTTAGACAAAACATTGATTACAATGTTTCCCACAGTACATTTCAAACTTTTGTACGCATCTTGTTGAGATAGATATAGACTTTTTATCACAAATTCTCCCAGTGTTATGTCATGACCTAATTTTTCCTGCTATCAAGTATCTACAGATATTAACAGTATGTACGGATACAAAAGAAAAAGTTAAGTGTATATTTTTCTTCAATTTGTCTGCTACATGAAAATAATATTCTAAAAGGGTGTTCCCAACATTTTTAAGACCCTTGGGCATTATAGAAAATTAATATTTCATTCCTCAATAGCATATTGGTTAGTATATTACAGAAACTATTAACATTAGTTACTTCATCAATGGTGAAACTTGGTTAAGAGTCTCATGACTCCTTCATAGTACATAACCTCACAAAATGCTTTTAAAAATCCGTTTTTTCCATAAAAATTAGATTTATTTTGAATTAAAGTGTAACCCCACTTCGTTGTTAATAACGAACGACCAACTCTAACAATGGAGCTGAATAAGCTAAGTGGCGAGAATTAAAGACACCTTTCGAAGAATGAGCTACATTTTAACCATCAACTTCTCAAGTTACAATGTGAACTTGGAAAAACGTTCTATGGAATAATTTTCCCCGAAAAAGGCCTTGTGAAATTCCAAATCTGCCGTCTTCAGTGTCGTTATTTTCTGTTTAATCGCATCTTGAACCGAACCCTACACCTAAAATTAGATTAGATGGGCCGACAACTCAACTTCTTCTCACGGAGACACTTTTTGTCACTTCTGTAATAGCCCGTCGTTTTTTAACTTATTTGAATAATAAGACAAAGTCAAAACTGAGGTAGAAAAGGTGTCCCAAAAACTTTCCTCTCAACATGCTAGACCGTAAGGGTTATCCCTTAACACGTGAGACGGGAATATGTGATCAACTTTTGTTCTGTCGTGTAGACTGTTTCCCATCATTGATAGTGTCGGATGCTGTATTATCGTTATTGCCTACCCTAGTCGTCCAAAACAATTATTCACCTTGCTCAGATCTCTGAACGTGTGGCCTGTCTTTAGTTTTCATGTGTTATGCTGCAGCTTTTCTAAAACACTGCTAAACAGAGTCACGCACTGCTCATCTCTTGTTACAATGTTACTCATGTTTTTGGTGTTAATCGGCAAGTTAATTCATAGCTTTATATTCGTGTAACAGACGAGCAAAAGGGAGAAATTTTTGCCACAGAATCAAGAATAATAAATGATAAATCCGCTGGTTCAAATGTACATCCAAGTAAAATCAGTCAAAACAAAGTTTAATAGTCATTTTCATTTGTCACATAATTTGTCTCATTTACTTCCCAGCAGGGCTGTATCCGAGTTCTCCTTTGACCTAGATCCCAACTTCAATGTACCAAATTCTCGTCACGTGTGATGTCCCCACAGTCTGAACCAATTCCGATTCCAATGACCTCAATTCCGGACCAGCTTTAAACCTGGCCATAGCCTAGCCTACTTGACACTAAGGAAAACTAGTCCGATGCTCTCCATATAGCACATAGCACATAGGCAGGTGTTATCTAAGTGCTCAACTAATAAAGCAGAAATACCCTGAAAAAGGCCCAGAAATCATGGTTTATGTAATATCGGGGAAAATTTGAGTAATAAGATGGGCATATCATGCAAAGCCTTTTTAAATAAACTTTTATGAATTAGGTTATTGTTCTACCCGGCTATATGCCGGTAGTTGCAGTTGTCCGCATGTAACCATTACAGAGTATTAGTCCAGTTAGAGCCTGTTCTGAGCCAATCTCGATTCACGGAATCATATTCTGGGCCTCCAGTCAAAAGAGAGACTGGAGCTTAGCAATAAATCGAGTGCAGACTTGGCTGCTACAACCCCTCATATGTAACATAATTGATACTAAAAGTAGGACATTCGAAGTCAAAATGAAGTCACTTGACTAAATGACGTTGACAAAAGCCTCCATGGTAATGGTTCCCCTAGTCCAATTTTAAAGTGTGGAGAAATATTAGAAATATTGTGCTGTCTTTCATTTATAATGAATTTGTAACCGGTTAAGCTAAAATATGTTATACACATAGTATATCTGTTGCTTACTGCTGTATTTACAAGGATTTCTCAAAAGGTTGGTTTGTTAGTTTCCGTAGGAAGTACAAGCTCCATGGAAACGTAAACCGCTTAAAACATTCCATTGCTTGCAATAGCATCCAATAAAGATTTATGGCCTGATTCAAGCTTTTTTAAAATTGCTGATCCCCCCATCTTTAAATTTTCAAAGACTCCACGTAGTACTCTTCTTTTCTGTCGTCTAGTTTAAAAGTCAATAATCATGATGAAATTAACGACTGACGATGAAATACTAAGCTCACTTGTTGCAAAGTCGATACACGTAGAGGTCAATAAAAGTCGTACGATAGTAGTCAGGTATTGCACTCCGTAAATCATGGTTGAAAGAAAAGGTTACATTTAGCCTCAAGCCTACACCGCCCAACCTGCTGCTTTCGAGGCGAATTCGTTTCTAAGCACATTTTTCTTAAAACCTTGGTCTTTATTGCTTCTTTTTAAAAAGGAGAATATCTTAAAACCTTCTCGCGTTACCTTTAATGACAGAGTTAAAGAAACTGTTCGCTTAGAGCAGAAAGATATTATTTCTCAAATTGATAAAGCAAGCAGTGAATTATTTTGGCTCTGTCATTGGTAGCCTCTCGCCAATCAAGTTTCCTCCTTTACCTGCGGCCTACTAAGCTGTCGTCTGTTACGTTGATTGATACACTCGGATCATGAGATGGAAGACGAAGAAATATAGGATATGTGGTAGCACGTCCTCTCTTCATCTTGCAAGCGCGATGGTTTAAGACCAACTATTTTGTTCTGACATTAAGTCACTCCCTTTACGTCATAGATTTTCTTATAGCTGACGTTCTCTCAGACGTGCAATTTACTTTAATATAAGTTATATCCACGTGTCGGTACGTCTCCGGTCGGCACATCTCCGATATAGACGGGTGTTTGCTGCCGGAATCATTTTGGCATTGTAAACGAAGTTGCGCCGTGGAAAGAAAGTTTACACTCTAAAAACATCCTGGTGAAATTTAACCAAGGATAGGGGTCAATAGTTTTCCATACATTTCCTGGTTAAAGTCACCAGGAGATCTTGTTCATATTTAACCAGGAAAATGTCAAATTTTGACCAAGATTTTATAAAGAGTCGTTACTTTAGCCAGAAAAATGTTTCTCTGACCTGGATTTCATGGTCACTCCCAACCAGGAGATGTATTGACCCCTATCCTGGTTAAACTTAACCAGAATGTTTTCAGAGTGTATACAGTTAAAACTAAACATTAGTTTAAATGAGCATGTGTTTTAATAACCAAGTGAATCCCAGAACCGTACAATACGATTAAATCTGAGGTATATTTAAGGTCCCGGAGATGAACATACAGCTGTTCAGGACATTTGTAAACAAGCACTTGAACTCCATTTCTGTGTCTTATTCAACCCATTTTCTGTGATTAGAATGCATATAATACTTATCCCTGGCATAATACACCCACACCTACTTCACTTGGTAGCAAAAATAGTTAACATCTGTACAGGAACGAGTTATAGCTTAATCTAAGCTTATGGTAAGTGTCCTCCATGAGATACACAAACTTGTGATGCAAAATGTGTGGTTTTGTACTTTTGGGGTGGGTTTTAAGGGTGCTCTTCCGGCGGACGTGTATTACTTCTCCACCTTCACTAGTTGCGATAGTTAGCATGTATACCTAAGGAAGAGGTACGTAAACGACAGCTGCTGATTAGGTTAGTTCAACACTGCCACTGCCCCTTTCAGATTCATTATGACAATACTCATCAGGTCAGGTACAGTGACCGACAAGTAAACGGACAAAGTTTTGTTTCGTTTCGTTTATTTTTAAGGTGTTGAATGGGAAGGATAGCTTCTGAGAGAAAGATGTTTTCGGGAGGGATACTTTGTGTTCCGTTCGTGTCCGTTTCCAAGCACGTAAAAAGCACCTGCGGGAGGGATATGGACAGGCGTAAGAGTTTTGTATTCTCAAACGTTTTGCAAGGCGCAAAATGTTTTATACGAGTGCAGCGCCCTTGCCCCCCTTGACTGCAGGGCTGTTTAGTTGATACGGAATGACCCTTCCTGGTAGCCTAATTGGCGAAAGAGCTGCTTT
>WURT03640270.1:21637-63414 GCA_009936505.3 Holothuria glaberrima | reverse complement strand
ATCTCATTTCCCAGGTTTGCATGAAACCCCGCTCCCCCTTCCAATGTTGCGCAGAAAGAGTGACTGTATGCCATGAAATGGATAACTGTGGTCAACATTGAAAGGGGGAGCGGGGTGTCCCAACGAGTTTTGTCCAAGATTGTAGCTGGCATTAGTTTAAGTATAAACGTAATTCCAATCAACTCAAAAATTTTGATCGTTTGCGAATGATTTGCGAAAATAATGGTCGATTTGTGGAACTCTTTGGTGGAAGATCGACTGGGAGCATACTTACTAAGGCCTTAGTCCTGGACCTGCTATATTTCTGCGTCCTGCGGGTGGGGAGATTTCCCTTTTGTTTTGCTTTGAATCAAATGACAAACGTTAGAGTTTGTCTAATCGGAGCTTCGGTATCCATTGGCCTGTAGCGTAACACGAAATGTCTCTTGTAGTCTAAGTAGCTTTGCTAGGCGGAGAGCCAAACAATCCGGAGGGGAGAGGTGCGACGCGAAACTCAACAAAGGCTGCTGAAATGGACATCGGATAGGCGACAGGTGCTACAAGTTTAAACGCTTAAATAATTTCATTTGAAGTCACTGAGTTTTTTGGGCAACTCACCTGATCGATGTACTGTTTGTATCATATATAGTGATTACTTTATAAGTAGTATTGCTGAGTAGGGGTTAAGTCTATTGCCATTTACATTCGTAAACTATATTACAGAACAGGACCGGACAGAACAGCATCGAAGAAAACTTCTAAACCCATACTAAGGAACTCAAATTGGTCAGATCGTCATTAAATTTTGACAAAAAGAGTATTTATAAAAGAAAAACACGCGCAGAAAGATCCAAATAAGTAAATAAATGAATGAAAAAATATATAAATGATCAAAATACGAGAACATAAATGAATACAAATGTACACATTAAACAACACATCAACAATGACAGTATCAAATATTAAAGAAGGTATTTCTTCTAACAGCCATATTACAGAATGTTAAGCAGGTGAAGCGAAGCAGTAAGGAAGTTGGGTAGTTGCTTCAAATGGAACTCTAAAACGACCAGAATTAGTAATAATACGATTTAAGAGCTCAGAATGCAAAGGCTGGCTGCCGTCCTCCATAATGTCCCTCGATTTACTCCCTTCCTTACTGTTTTACACAGTTCCCACATTATTCAGCGTCTCACGCGCTGTGTTGATTTTATCCAATCTATTCAAGTTACACCTTGTAGCATTACCGCCTCCATCAGAGCAGACAATAACGCCAAACACTAGCTATGACAGAGTTGTCAAACATGTGTAAGATTTCTTTGGATTGACATTAAAAGAATTGAGTTTGCCCAACCAGTACATTTTAGTACAAATTTATTGAAAGGTTTTCTTAATATGATTGTGCAATTTCACACGATTGCTAGTGCGAGTGTCTAAAGCCTGTCATATACTGTGCTCATTTTTGTTTGTTGGTTAGTTAGTTAGGTAGTTAGTTAGTTAGCAGGGTGGCGCCCGGAGGGGGGCAGAAGGCTACACCCCCGTTGGGGCAGTAAAAAGGGATGTCGTCGAGGAGCAGGAACCTCGATTTTTGAAAAAAAGCGCAAAAAGGTCCTCGAAAATTCTGATAGTACAAGTATGCCGACGGGAACTGAACTGAAGTGCAAACATCGAAAAAAGGTCATCGAAATTCGGGCTCAGCTGTCCCAGCCCCCCCCCCCGTCAGGCAAATTATGGCGCAATCCCTATTAGTTAGTTAGTTAGTTGGTTGGTTGGTTGGTTGGTTGGTTGGTTGGTCGGTCGGTCGGTCGGTTGGTTGGTAAGTTAGTTAGATGACATTTTCTTTACCCTGTTGAAGCGTATTGTAGTCCCTCTACTGAATAATATTCAACATTGTTATAAAACATTGTGTATGATTTCACTCATCCACCAAGTGACATCACTGTACATTCTTTAAGAAAACTTTGTCCGGCATTTTCAAAAATAACTTAATTAACCTTTTGTCAATATGGCGATTTTTATTTACAACAGATGTGGTATTGTTGTTAGCATTTTTTTGATAGTCAAGTGACAGATATGATTAATGATAATTTGAAAAATTGTCTTTATTAAAATTTTAATGATTATCGTACTCCTGTCAACTGTCTTATTTCATCACTCTACAGGCATAATTCCTCCCACGGCTGTGCTCGTTATATTGCTCTTTTTAAGAAGGAGACATTGGTCATTAGAATGATTTTTGATCAGATTTGGCAAAGACTTTGAGACGAAACTGGCTCTGATATAACAGAGCTTGAAAATAAATTTTAAGTTACTTGCATAATCGTATATTTTTGTTGTCCGGCGCAGAACTTTTTTATATTTAATTGTATTTTAGATGAAGATTTCTTTTTTCTAGTTTTGGTTAAAGTTACTTTTCGACTAAGACAACTCTTTTTCAAACAGAGTAGCTTTCTCACATGCAGGCGCGGATCCAGAGAGGGGTCCAGGGGTCCGGACCCCTCCCTGCTCTTGGCCACCAAAAATGTTTCAACCATTTTTTCTCCATTAGGAGTAACTGGGCCAAAAGAACCTAAAAATCTTCATTTTCAGAACAAAAGGTGTCCAAATTTAGGAGGTGTTCTTTTATCCCTACACCCCACCAATTTGAATTACAGCTCAAAACATGCTCCAGTGAATTGTCTCCATGGAACTGAGTAGTTTCAAAAGAATTAGAGAAAACGGTCGGCTCTCCAGAACTCAGTGACGTAAGACTCAGTTATGTAAGAGTAGTCAATCTTTACCCCATGGTGTATAGGAGTAAATGTTCAGGAAACCAGGGATAGGTCTGGTTTTATGTCGTTGGTTGACTATACATAGTATAAGTAGTCAACTATAGCGGTTGTGCTATTGCTAGGGGCGTTTCGATCGTGGAAGATAAGTACCCGGTCTCATCAGTAGCGGCAGGGTAGCGACGGGTACCATTTAAAATTTTATGAAGTCAAAATTGGATATAACATTCATGCATGAGTTTCATAAGGATCTCAACTAGAGATGTGTCATGGCATTTTAACTTAAATTTGAAGTTTCCGAAGTGAAGGATGCTCTTATGAGAGAGTCGCTCAGGTTTGATTAGCTCGTTTGTAAGCAATGAGCGGCGGTTTCAGAAAAATCTTAGATAATGTCGGATGTTTCTGGATAAAATGCCAATGTTTTATGAGGCAACGCTTGAGATCCCTATTTTTGGTATGAGGAGAATATAGAAACTTAAAAGACAAAAATGGATTGGTGTGTTTAATTTCTGATGATGGGGGAATATATCACCCCATGAAATTGGATGGAAGGACACTGTACACTATATCCCCTCCCTCCCCCTCCCCGTGAAATCATCCCGGCAGATCCGGAAATCAGAAAACGTTACCTTTTTCTAGACTTTTTACAATAGGCTTATTTATTTTTTTAGGAGAGTCTCACAGTTGTCGTAAAATCACCTTGCAAAACCTGGAAAGGCCCATTTCCAGTGATCTGGGGGTATTTTTGACCAAAATTTTCTACGCCCCGCGCCAACTGACGGTGGCGCTCCGCTTAGATAGTGTTTTCTAGACTTTTTACAGTATGCTTATTTTTGTAAGGAAATAATTTTTGTCATAGTGTCACGTTGCAAAGCCTGGAAAGGCCATTTCCGGTGATCTGGGGGTTATTTTTGGCCAAAATTTCTAAGTAGGCTCCGCGCCAACTCATGGTGGCGCTCCGCTTAGATAATGTCACTGACTATATCCCTCCCACCTTTCAAAGACGGATCGCCACCCATATTACAGAGCCCCGGGGTAGCGCAGGGTTTTTCCTTTAATAAATCCCTTAAAATAGATTTCTGGGTGTGTAGATTCCCGTTATAAATATTGAAAGGTTTCGCAGGGTGTAGTGTGAGTGCAGGATCGAGGTTTTCCGATTTTCAACACTGAGATTGCAATCACTAGAAACAGACTGGTCCTCCGGTGGAGCTGGATCCTGTCTCTTTAGTGATAGGTACTCTTGTACTGGGTTGTGCTCATTTTGACCTAATGTGATGGGTGGATAAATTATGTTGGGGAGATAAATCCTCAAACGGACGTGAAAGAGAATAAATTGGATAGGCTTACTCGTTCCTCATTGACTTTGAGGTGTAATGGTTGATTACTCTTGCTTCGGTAACTAGAGGTGTATTTGCTCTAGTTTAGGTTCAGTTTTTACCCTAAAACAAGACATTCAGACCCAGGCACGTAGCCACGGGGGTACTTGACCCCAAATAAATTTCGATAAAAGGTCTTCCACTAAAGGAGGAAAAATTATTACGAAACCAGCGTATTTAAAATACAAATATAGGAAGAAAAAATGGAAAATATCGCACCATTTTGCATCTAGAATCATTGAAATTAGCAAAAAATGTTCACATGGGAGGGGAAACCCCTCCCCTCAGACCCCTCAATCAGACCGACGAAACTCAACATCGATGTTGCCCCCCAAATTGGTAACGCTGGCTACGGGCCTGTTCGGACCCCTCCCTGGAAAATTTCCTAGATCCGCCCCGTTACATGTAGGTAAGGACTCAATTTTTCATGTTTTGCTTGTTTTGTGTAAACAAAAGTTCTTGTATTTTTTATTTTTCATGTTTTGTTTACGGTATCAATTCATAATGTTAATCAGGTTTGCTGTGTAATAGGGAAATTATTGCAAAACTCGAAAGATCACTCCATGAAGATCTCTATAAGTTAGTTTCAGCCATTCATCATGCTTCTTTCTTGTTCCTTTTTGAAGGTACGGCGTTTCCAAATTTGCTTATTAAATATGCGATAATTGCTAATAAATATGTACATTTATGCTAATTACTATGCAAAATAATATTAAAGTGTTGACTGTACCAATTTTGGGGTTGTTTAGCCACAATAATTTCTTGGAAGGCCTGTAAAATTATTTAACAAAAATCATTTCCTCACCAGAGCCTCCCCTTAAAAACGCTCCCTCCCTTCCACTATTTCTCAGTGTTCTTCGCTTTACACTTCTCTTGTAAATTGATATTGTTTCATTATAGCCAACGGCTTGTAACACCACCTTTAAGTTTACAATGTTTGGTGGCTCCTTTTTCCGTACTGCCCACCGGTACTTTATTTTCTATTGTATTGATTTTCTTTATTTTAATACATTGTACTCTGTCTTATCCGTTGTGCGGGTATCTGCTCTCAAGAGCTTTACCTAGCCACCCACCTCATCTCAATGGATATGGCAGATTTTTTATATGTCTTTTAAATTTGAGACGTATTCTGACTGATAATAGTTGATGAAACTAAAACATATATATTATTTTACAATTAAACAGTTAAAGTTAAGGGAAAGGTAGAACAAAAACTTGATAGTTTTCCACAAATAGGTTAACTCGTATTTGCATATCTTCAAAGCTTTGTCGCTGTCATAACATTGATCAAGTGTTGTCTTGTTAACAGTGCTAGGTAGTTGATTTCTTTATTCATCTGATCGTTATTGGGGAAGGATTTAATAAAAAGCGTTGGGCTGTAAGATCTCTTCTAGACATTGTCACTGAGAAGAAAAGATTCTTTGAGATGACTGATACAAATTGCAGTGATCATAATTTTTTAAGAACTTAGGGTGAATAAGACCCTCTCCAAATGAGTGCCGTCTTTCTCTTTACAGCATGGACGATATTCTCTCCTTTCGCCTGGGCATCATCATTGGGAAAAAAGTTTCTCTGTTGATAAAATGACTACACTTTTCATTTAGTGGATGCTAAACCTTGCCGCGATTAGCTCATTTAAAGTCGAACAAAACTCGCCATCTGCCGATCGAAATTAAATGTTGCTCTCCCATTGGCAAAATTTCATCTGACAGTCCCATTTTTGTTATTTATATGTTAAATAGTAATAAAAAGAGGGATTTTAAGATATTAATAATTTTCATTTTGCTATTGATTCATGAAGAAGCGTATTACTGTAAACGTCAGAGAAAGAATGTTTTTCAATCGACCCTATCTGTAGGAAATAGCCTGATGTAAAACATAAAATAATCTCACAATGATATTAAGAAAACATGTGCAATAGTTTTCTATAAGCTTTTTGAAAAGGATCACATTGTTCTCATCATTATGACCTTTTTGTTTCTGCAGCACTATGTAAAACGTTATCCTCAGGTCTCCTAAGAAACAGCCCAACGCTTTTTATGCTGATTGTGCTTCTTTTTCCTTTGCGTTATATACTGCATGGCATTTGACATTCGTGGTTACTCCATCAATAGTCCTGAAAGGTCTGGGAAATGCAATTAAATAGCTGTATATTTAATGTAAAAAGGATTAAAAATCCATCCAAACATTGATTTTTATACAGGTTAAATTCTATTTTACACTTGCATTATGAATGAACATGAGCTAAATATGCTAAATAAAAATTTGTGACTTCGAAAAATGGATCCTAAAAATCATAGCTTTTATCCTTTGTTTTTTAACCTTCACTTCACGGACTTTCAAAAATTGTGGCTTCGAAAGATGGTCGATCCATCGGTTATTGCTTATTTAATTCTTGATTTTTTAACCTCCACTTAACGGTCAATTGTACCATTGATATCCCCGAGGGAGTATATCATGGAAAATAAACTTGTTCTCTTAAAACATATTCATATGAGTAATTAAGATGTAGAGATGCTAACTCTGTGTAACACTTCATATTAGTAATGTTTGAATAGGCAATCAAACTTTGAAGTGAAAAATTTAATTGAGAACGACAAAAGATATTGAAAAAATTCAAACAGACTTTCAATGGAGGACTTTACTTTCTAAAAACGAAGTAAAAACAGGTCTTTTAAGTTGCAAAAGTCACAAAAACTTTAAGAAACGCATTGCCTTCATTTGCTTTATATCCCTGATACTTTTTTGTAATGTGAAGAACAACTAAAACGGTCGTACGGCATATTTGTTTTTAATTTTTAAAGTGCTCCTTTAAATTCTTAGATTGTTCTCTTGAAATATGTCAGCTGATTGAACAATAAACCTTACTTATGCGTCATGCGTCTCATCCGTTATACTTACTTCTTCATATCCTTTCTCAATTTCGTAGGTCAACGCATATGTTACGGTAGAAATTGTTATGAAATTGAAAACACTTGAGATAGCCAGGACTTGCCTATAATGAAGGACCGGGCTGTAAAAGACCGTATAGGACACAATCTTACTTCAATTCTTTGTATAACGGAGTGGCTGATCAACGACATGGTGCCCACAGATCGGCATCCCAATGCGTTATGTCATAGAAGTTATAAAAATTGACCAAAAAGGCGGGATCTGAATTGTAATGTGCAATTCGACAAAACTGATTTAAATATTATGAAAAATTAATAGAAAAAATTGGTCAATTATCAGGAACCATTGAAAACAAATCAGCATCAATCGAAAAAAAAACATGGCTTCCACACTCAGGACGAATAAAAAATGCATAATTCATCGTGTAATTCTTTTATATCCCACCGAGTCCTTTTCAATGACATGACAATATGGCTAGTGATTTCCATAGTCTCGTGCAAAAAGACATTAATTACTCTGTTCAACGACTAATCAAGACAAAAGAGCAAATGCAGCAAATGGGAAATGTTGCGTTCTGTACCCTGTTCATACCAATAAGAACGCAAAGCAGCTTCGAAACAGCAAGCACAGGTTTAAACTTTCATTGAACACCAACCCAGAAATCTGTGTAAACAATCAAAGGTCCGGGTATCATGCTGATATAGCGATAATAACTACAGTTCACAGCTTTTTAAACTTCTTATACATTAATTAATTCAGAAAATGTAGTTTGCGGCTAATTTTTGCTACCTGAAAACAAAAATTTTAACTTGTAAATAATCTTCCTTTCAGACCTTTTTGGGGTAACTGCTACAAGCATGTAAACAGCATTCTACACCACTAGAATCTGAGTTAGTCTCGGCTTCATGCCTCGAGATTTCCCCACTTTGAATGCATCAGCGACGACTGAGAAAAAAAAAAATAACCCGTGAGAGGTTCTGTGGAGTTCACAAAATTCTGGCATTATGGTGTGGCTGCATTGAGGTCTGCATTAGAATAAATACGGCAAAACTCACGTGTTTAAATCGTCGCTATTTTGGCCGTCATTTATTTCAAAATGATTAAGAATCGAAAGAACATTTTACTGTCTTGGAGAATTAAACAGGAATAAATATGATTGAAATGTGAAAAAAGGGACCCGAATAAGAATTACATTAAGTGATTCAAAAGTCTAAGCAAAGTGAAATGCAGACTTTAGATATTTTCTTTAGCTAAAATAATTACAACATTGACAAAAAAATGGTCGTAATCGGGCCCTTTCAATTGGTGCCCAGCCAATGTCTCCGCTTTGGCCAAGTATTGCTAGTCCTAAATCCAAGCATCCGTCCGTACGGTCCCTTTTTTGATAGTGGTCAGAAGAAACCACACAGGAGAAACCTCTACAGGTTTGTTCTAGCCTGATTGCCAAATTGGGAAGATAGTAAATAAGTTGACATGAATACTTTCTGAGCAGAAATATTAACGTGTAGCAAACCATGCTTCTATATGTTGTGATTTGTTTTGGTTTGGTTTGCGACCGAACTGCAGTTTTCAGGTTTTTCCTTACGAGAGTCTAACTATACTTCATGTTACATGATCCGTACTTCACATCAATAAGTAATTTTGATAATAACCACTGAGTCTACATATTTCTATGTAACCAATGTTTTAGAGAATAGAATAGTCCTCGTCGTAATTTGTCGGTCTTCTTGCCGACCAACCAAATTTTCCCCTCCAATTTTAGTCCCCACCCCCCCCCCTCTGATCTCCGTCGTTAGGTCCAACCATCAACTTGTAGATTTGAAAATGCTTTAAATTTGTGTGTGAGTGGAGCATTAACGTATAGTTACAAACATCATTAGAACAATGAACGCACTCATTACGTAAGGAACTGGTATGAAAGCAGGGTTTTATCGGTTATCTCTTAATCTGTGGTGACGTGGTTAGATATCGTAAGCTGCCCATCATCGTTCTGGCTCGGGGAGTACTTTTACCCTTACAATGTAAAAGTGATTTGTATACTGACTAGGCACACATACTTACACTCACTAACTTACCGGGTCTTGCACACAGGACCGGGTAAGGAATTCGTGGGATTTCCCCATCAGCGGAGCTGCCTGCGAACTAAGCCTGTATACGTACATGGCTTGAAGGCGGGATGAGCTCCAAGGCAAGCACGTGTAGTCGCGAGTGACACTTTTCACTTGTCGGATTCCGAAATTTCGGGTAGCTACTCACAGTTTCGAGCCGTGCATTAGCAAAACAAGACGTGCGAGCCTCGAGCCCAGACGGCCGCCCGGCACCCGCCAAGGATTCGTCTGTGAGTGCACACACATGCCAATAGCATCTACCCCATGACCGTAAACAGCGTACGAGCTTGTTTAACTTGTAAGTGGAAAAGCACACCTTCAGCCAGAACGATGTTGGGTCGCTCGAGGGTTCTAACCACGCTCATAACCTTAGGAGACAACCGATAAAACACAACTTCCGTCCAACCATCGCACTAACTTTCTTTCTCTCGCTTGCGGTGGCTATTCAATCGTCAATGGCCTTCACGGTTTGTTAAAATAAAATCTCGAACATATTTTTTTTAGGATAAAGAACCGCTCCGTGGTGTCTCATTGATGCTAAGAAAAGCTAAAAATATCTTTTAACAAACCTTTTGACAAGACACTTTATGTTTAGACAACATACATTATGATATCTAGAAACGACCAACGAAAATTGATGCGCGTTTAACATGATGGAAAATAAAAACCACGAAAAGATTTTAATCGAAATTTTTCTTAGCTTTTATATAGCCAAAGTTTTTTGGTTTATTTTTTTGTTGTAAACTCCATGAACTACCTACTCTACCTTCGCCAATACACGGTAACCGAAAAGGGCAAAGTCCTCGAACGATCGGAGGATACAAAGAGCGGAAAATATTATTTCGTTTTCACTACATTCAGTCAAAAAAGGACAGCATTCTTTATTGTCGTCTAGGCAACATCAGTGCTATTATCTAATTATACAATGCTAAAGTTAAAATGAAAATCGGACACATTTCAAATAAAGAAATTTTGAGAGGTTTCGAAGAGGATATTTAAAACAAAAACATATCTAACTAAACATAATGGACCTCATCGTAACCCTTGGTCTAGACGTTAGTGGTGAAAATATGAAACCATTTCTTTAGCAACAAACAAAAGAGAACTAAAAGTGTGGTTCTGTAAATCCCTCACTATAAACATGATCAATTTTCTGATCAATATGAGCAGTTCATTATCCAGTCACAGTCTTAACACCTTTAGTGAGAGACAAACAGTGTAAATTTGTTAGTATGATAGAAGAAATTAACTTTAAAAATGCTCTTATGTGATGTGTTTAAGAATTCAGATGGATCATCAAAATAGAGACGTATGTCTTCGAACATCATGGCCAGTAACCTGTCGTCTAGGCACCATCGGTAGAGGATTTCCCTTTTAAATGGCTGATGTCTAATACGTATCTATAACGAAGTCTGCTAACATGCTTTTCCCTGTAAGATCAAACGAACAAATGCTTTTAAATAAACCTATTTCTCTCTTTCTATGTACTCTTCGTCTAGACACCCCTACAGCTGGCAGGATAGATAGTGCATACCATAAGAATGGTGACATTTTATTTGAAGCCTACCCTCTCATAATAGACGATTAAAAGAAGTGCTTTCTGATCAGGGAAGGTCTTGCATCACCTCCCTTGTTTGCTCAACGATAAAGAGAGTCACATTTCACTCTCTCATTGGCTAGACAGTACTCGAATTACTTTATTGAAGTAATGGAAAACATAAACAAGAGAGGATATTAAAATTCAGTGTTTTAAAGGGGCTCATTGAGTTGACATCGGTTATTTATGGACAGAATACACTCCAATAGCTACCAAATCCTATGAGATAGCAACATAATGATTTCCTTGAACTGAAAAATGAACTATTACGAAAAGATGTGCCAAACTTTTTCAACAGAATGAGAAAAACGTTTCTACCTCTGCATAATATGAATATACCCTATATCGTTTAGACAGTTTAGGGAGTGTGTTTCCTTATTTATAATGCCGTAAAATCTCAATTAATAATCTTCATTTATAATAATTTGGATTATGGAAACTGTAAATAAAACAATTTTGGAATAATGCAGGTTGTATGAGAAGCTACATTTCAAAAATATGTCTTAAAGTGATGCTACCTGATCAAGACTAGGCAAATTCACAATTTCTAATGTTTTCTTTATTTGTCGATACACTAACGATGCTAATAATGCATGAAGCTGTTCATGTAGTAACTGAAAATGGTACTGTGAATGGCGAAATTTGGAGAAACGGTGCAAAAACAGTCAAAATCTATAAGCTTTTTTGAAATAAACCGTCTCATTACAACTAGCTTAAACCAGGCCTATCAGAAAACTATATGAATATTCAAGAGTCACACAGATGTATGTACCGAAGAACTGTACATTAAGTGGGCCTGTATTGCCACGGTTACTCATGATCTACTTGGAATGGTGTGATTGTGAAGATTGTATTACTGCACAACACACTTGAGTTTTTGAAGCATAAGTACACATTTTCATCGTGCTACCCGTGTTAGTAGATTTTACCCCCTAACTCTATTCAAGAAGACAGTTACATACTGATGCTGGAAACGATAACCAGTTACACCAGTCGAGCTGTACATGCAGGTACATAATCAAATATTCTACGCAAAATGTTCAACGATACACCAACTGACGAAAAACGTGTCCCTAATGTGTAGGCCTACATGTCGATCACAAGCAAGGGGCACTTATCTAACGATATAAAAATCCAAAATGCTTACCGGTGCCTTTGTAAGTCGTGGTAGCTTTTTGATCTACACAGCAGTTAAAGAGATTTTACACGAATCCGAGGGCTAATATACCCAATTCGATTTTCTCTGTGAGCAATGTTTTTCCCTCGGTCAATTTCGACTGTTGTGTGGATGATTTCTCCAAGAGTTCCCAACATAATTTGTGTTGGTTCAATTAAAAATCCCTGTTTAAACAAGGTAACTGCCAGTATGTACATTTCACGTGGGAAAGGTAACAGGGAAAAGTTTGACCTTGGGACGGAGGGAAAACATCTCAGATGTCACACTTCAAGCGGATACTGTTGACCATCGAGGATTTGAATGATTCAAGAATTGTTCAGTGTTATTTCTCGGAGGTAGTACTCACATATTATATCGATGGCCAGTCTCGTGGGTTATTAAGACTTACAATGCTCGTACTTTCTTTTAGCCTGCCTTTAAAATCATGCGAAAAACACGTAAAAAATACATATATAGGCTAGCTATAGCGTGGATATCATGTGATCTGTGATCATTCGCTGGCATATACGTCGACACCTTCCGTTGTGCTGCCTTTTGCATTCTCATACATTAGAATACTCCCATTGGTTTGTTCAACCAGAAGTAGAATTGAATGGGATAAAGATTGTAGTGCAAGCATTATCGCTTTTCATAGTTTTTGTGGTTATTTTTTAACAATCCAAACAATGTCTGGAAGAAATACTTATGTGATGGATCTTTATTTATCTTTACTATTCGGATGGACTGCTAAAACGTTATTCCAACACTTCGGACAGGGCCTGTGTTATGTATTTCCTTTTTCTTAAACAGGTAGAGCCCCTTTAACTACAAAGCTTTTATAACCCCTGTTTCTTATTTGAAATAAAAGTTTGGAGAAAACATTTTCCATTGGTAAAACTGAAAGGAAGATAGTGTTCGATTCAGTCCATAAGAGCAAATGTGAACACAGGAGGAACATTTTGGCGACGATTTGATTTTATGTTGTTTTCGTAGTCTTTTTCTATTTCAAAAATTTATTAGTTCGCTACGTATTGTGCGAAATATCTACCGCATGCTTCATTTGATAAGGAATGCTTAAAGCAGGCACTCTTTCAGCACTAAACGTGATACCTGAAGCTTGTATTTAGTGAAAATATGCTATTGCATATATTAGTGGTTTTTCAAAGTTTTCGTGGACGTAATGAGTAGAATGACAATGCATATGACCATGCAAGTATCATAGATCAAGTTGGGACCATTGGAGTGGCAATTTTTAACATAGACATACCAAGCTTTATTGTAACGAACCCTTGCGCGAACTCCGACCTTGTATGCGTCGGTAACACATGTTCCAAAAACGGCCCTCAAGAGTTGCCTAAAGCTTTTTTCCCCCTTTTCAGAGTTAAGAATAATGGTCATCATAGCTTCAACTCGTATTCCTTCGAGTGATGTAGAAAGTGATGTTGAACACCTTGCTTTTGTGTTCTGCATAATTACTTAATATATCCAGGTCCAACAAGTTGCATCAGCAATTTCTCGGAACTCCAGCCAGCAGTATACACGTAGTAGGTAAATATTAATATTTTTTCATGGTTTGAAATATCGTGTGCCAGTCACACAGATCCATTCTGGAAATACTCCTGGAAATTTAAGGATGATGAGCATCTTTTCTTTATATCAAAACCTCCCGGAAAAGTTACCTTTCTGAGGTAGTTCATAGTTGCCAAGCGAAGACTTGTTAACATGCATACAAACATGGAAGATAAATTTCCTCGTGGGGTTTTCGATGAATTATCATAAAATCTCTATAGTTTGACAATAGAAATTATTATATATTCTTTTTTTAATCGAGGGGAAATAGGCAACAACTATAGTAAAGTATGCTTACACTAGAAAATCAAGACGAAAATAACCAAAAAAAAAAGTTAAAGCAGGTGCCAATGCTCATTTACCGGGCGCATATTTTGTATCAATTAGAACCCTTCTAACCTGTTTTCAACATTTGCGCTACTCTATAAGGCCTACACTGTGCGAAGACGATAGTTAAGCACCCTCAGCACCTTTCACTTGTCTTTCGAAGCAAACTGACCATTGATCCATGCTGCTCTTAATAATCCAATGCACCAAAGAATTTTGCAAACTTTATCAAAATTATCCTTTAAGAACGATCACCTCTGTATCTCAACCTACACGTCCGACAACCCCCTTTAAATGAGAATTATTACGCGCTATGGCAGCGGTCCTATTGTTTCACTGCCGGGTCCTTAGGTCACGTGCCACACTTCCAATCTAGCTGTTACTAAGCCTCGTTTTTTGAGACGGCGGTTGAAGGGCACGCTGGCGCCAAGAGAAGACCTACGTCGTGTGAAATGATCTACTTTTAAGTTGTTAATATACAACACGTAGGGGCTTAATTTATAGGTCATAGGATTCCTCCTCATTTGGGGTCACTTAGCGTCATAAACCAACTGCCCTTCAAGACCCGGCAACTAACCATCGGGAAAGAATATGGGAACATTTTTCTTCCAAAGTCCCCTCTCTTCTTTGTTAAATATGATACCGGCATACGCTTTACGTTTATTTTGTTCCCTTACCTACTATTTTACCTAAGCCATGGTTCCTATCCTTTGGCAGTTAAATAATATACTGGACGTTGTTTTACCTGATCATTTTCGGCCGACCGAATGACATTACTTGAGTACCATTTCCGAACACTTTTTTCAAGCAGCTTCAAGCTACTCTCACATATAAGCCCCGATCTAGCTGAGTGTCCCGAGTTTAACTCGATTTTAACTCCGGGCCAGCTCGATACCAAAATATCCCCGCGGGTGCCCGGAACGATAACAACCAGTGTTTAGCCCGAAACCCTCCGGGGTGAGGTAGGGGCAAACTAGGAGTGTCCCAGTGCAGGACGTGCTCACCCGAGCTGTACCCCAAGTACCCTGAGTTCAACCCAAGCAAACCCCGATTTTCCCGAATGCACTCCAAGAACAGCGAGCGAGACCGCACCTAGCCCCGAGTGAGCCCCCATATTCACCCGTTACTCGACCCGTTTGTATATTGGTGACATGTCATGACTAGTTGAAGGCTGTGAGTGACTAGTTTGCTTCTTGGCGGAATTTCTTCAACACCGTGGGGCCCTTGATGGAAAAATATTGACATAAAATGTCCGTCTGAAAGTGTCTCAGTTTATTATAACTATAAAGGTTTCTTTTCAATTATCCTGTTGGCATTGGTGTATGCCAATTACACGCTCTTATTTGTGGACGTCGGTCTCAATGGCAGGTAAGGCAACAACATGCCTTTTTTTAAACTTTTTTCACCTTATTTCTCCATCACAACATGAGATAGTTTCCCAAAAATGGCATACATCTGAAAAGTATATCTGTGTTTTACTTTATATTACTTTCAGTAGAAATAGTTGTTAGATGTAGCACATTAGACCAGGTGGAGGCGCCTTCGAAACATTTAAACTATACTAAATTTACCATTGTCTGAATTTGTAAATACATTTTTATGTTACCATTTGAGAAAATTGTTTTTAAAGCACATGAATTTGGCCACAAATTGTTACAATCACTTAATGTCTTTGGAGATGTTCAAATGCTGGGATTTTTGCTGAAAATAAATTAAGGGATGAATTTGATGCGGATACAATGGGACTGCCTGCAGCCGAACCATTCCATTACCTGGTGATAATGTACCCTTTTCCTTACCTTATTGTAGGTGGCGATGCATTCCCGGTACACATTTCGTATCCCCCGAGAGGGCCCCGAGAACCCCGAGTACTCCGAGGGATACCCGAAGACCACGAGCGAGCCCGCTAGCGAGCTCCGAGCGAGCTACAAGCGAGCCCCTCGTGCACCACGTGTTGCAACTCGGGGCCATGTCTACGAGTGGACCGAGTGTTTTGTGTTTGCTCAAAACACTCGAGGCCATGCCAGGAGTTGCCAGGAGTTACCAAGAACTATTGGAGTGGTCCCCGTATGTCCCCAGGGAACCCAGTTTTGCTCGCAGCGCTCACTAGCGCTTATATGTGAGAGCAGCTTAAATGTTGGTGTAATACCAAGTGTCCTCAATAACCATGTACTCATCCTACAGTTAAATGAATAAGATAAACACCCCTTTTCAATTCAAACATCTGGGCCCCTAGTTACTTGAACCGAAAGATTCAAAACAAGGGGGCGATTTACAGACTTCCGCCGGTGTGAGACACACTGTTAACAATCCTGCGGCATCCTTCGAATAAGTTGGAAAAACATAGGCCTTGTAATTAAGGAAGTGTTTTTGACACACATCTGTGCTTAGAATGCACGTTTTACCTTTAGCCACGACCTTTGACAAGTCTCCCTGGTAAGCGCATATGTTTATAAACCCAGATATCTTCATTATGCGTGTAAAGATATATGTCAGTGTGTGTTTGTTTTTATATTATAGCCAAAACCGATTTTTAAAAAATGTGACCATTGACCTGTAAACTTTGCCCTTTTCGCCAGTTTATACAGATCACAACTCTCTTAATGAAATAAAAGTGAAATCCACTCTTTGACGGTTGCCTACAGTGACCACTCTCTTTTCGAGTAGAGATGTACTGAAATTTCACTCTGTTTGGAAAGTTTACTAACTCTAAATGAGTGAACATACTACTCGATGAAGAGTGGAATGTCAGTAGAAACAGAGAGTGGTCACTGTAGTCAATATTTTCGGCAGATTTTTACTCTTTAACATTTAGAGAGAAGGGTTTTAACCAGAGTTTGGAGAAAATTAAACTCCTATAGAAGCTGTCCCTAAAACAAAATAAGGCAAACACACGCACGTAGACCCAACCATACAATGGACATGTTTTAAGCCCCCTCTTTCATGAACCTCCGGACACGGGGGTAAGTACCTGAGAAAATTGAGCCTTAACGTTGCAATGGTTGCTATTTCAACTGGCAATGCCATCCATGACTCAACAGGCAAAATAGACAAAGTATATGTCACTCGATGAAGAGTGGAATGTCACTTAAAACAGAGAGTGGTCACGGTAGTCAATATTTTTGGCAGATTTTTACTCTTTAACATTAAGAGAGAAGGTTTTTAACCAGAGTACCATGTCCCGAAGTTTAGAGAAAATTAAGCTCCTGTAGAAGATGTCCCTAAAACAAATTAAGGCAAACACACGCACGTAGACCCAACCATACAATGGACATGTTTTAAGCCCCCTCTTTCATAGACCTCCGGACACGTGGTGTATGTACCTGAGAAAATTAAGCTTTAACGTTGCAATGGTTGCTATTTCAACTGGCAATGCCACCCATGACTCAACTGGCAAAATAGATATCACCTTTATCGAGCGATGAGAAAGTAAGATTGTTACATGTTTTTACCTTATTTCAGTTTAGAGACCGGTTTTGAACATGAGGTTTGCCATATTCTTCAAAGTTAAATAAATTATTGAATTAGTCACATGCACTTAAAGCAGAGAGTATATGTGAATCTTAGCAGTGCACGCTTTAGCATTGAGTTATGGTGGTTGTGGCTTCACAGTTCCAATTAGTATGAAAGAAGTCTTTTCTTTACGTTGCATTTTAGATGCATATTGCAGTTAATCAAGTTAAAGTTTACATTCAAAAGGAGCAGTACAATGTAGAAGCAAGCTAGCTTTTAATTTTACTTTGTACGTTTACACAATTTTTTTATACAGTTCTCCAAGCATTATAACTTCGATTTGCATATTAAAACACCGTGCAAGTTAAAATATTGTCTTTGATAAGCATCACACGTTTCTCGTTTCATTCCATTTTTAATATTGCATGAAAAGGCATTAACAAAATAGTAGACAAAAGCTTTAGTAAAACGTCATGATAGACATCGCGGGTTGCAATTTAAAATGAATTTCTAGTTTAGTAACTGGTTGTTAAAGTCGTTTTTTTACGTTCAGTTTTCTTCTGACTTCTTACAGCTGACAGTTTGCGCAAAGCCGATGAGGTGCATGGTAAGGACGTTTTCCGGCTTTGTATGTTTATTCTCAATAAATATTATCACTTTTCCTGGGATAGAAACCCACAATGACGCCCTTTTCGACTACTTCGAAAGTGTAGATTGATCCATTGCAGCGGCAGCGGAATGCTGATACAAATAACCCTACTTTGCATAGGCGCAGGAGAATGGAGAAGAAAGTCAACTTCACTCCAATAAAAGTCTGGTCAAGTTTGAACCGAATCTGATCAGAGGGGCACAGAACAGAAACATGATCAATTATTTGTTTATATTTGGTTCAGAAATGATCAGAATCGGTTCATTTTTGACCCGGATCTAGTCAGAGTTTTTTACTATATTCTTGTTTGGTGCCCATCTGATCAGACCTTTTCTAGAGTGTTCGAAGCTGGTGGCCGCGGCTATGAGCTAGCCACGTTTAGGCTACCATGAACGATTGAGAAGTGAACTAGCCGAAGAAGATATTCCATATTGTGTGGCTTAAACAGTTTAAGGAGGTGCTTGGAAAGGTTCAACGACTGATCCAGAAAATACCTTATTTGAGAGATTCGATTTTACCAGCAGTGCGGTTAGCTCTAACATTGAGATACCTTGCTAGTAGTATCTTATTATGATTTTATGAGCACGTTTTCAAGTTATTACGAGTTTTAGACTCCATTGTATCAAACAATTCGATAAAATCCGTATTTGTTTTTTTTTTTTCTTTTGTTAAACTGTGAGATCACATGCATTTTAATTGGGTAATTACTATTTTGTTCAAGACATGAACCTAGTCAGGCAGGTCCAAACACATGATTTTTTTCTTTTGCAACTTGGGAATCCTACGAACAATAAGCCAATGGACGAGGTATTTGTCACAAACGGAACGCGAACCTCCTTCTGGTTCACAGGATTGGTCCTACTAACATGGGGATGGAGTTTCCGGGGTTAAGGACGGATCCATCGAACCTCCTCTTGAAAAAAATCATATCTGAAATGTGTAAGTTTTGCACCAATGGTGAGAAAAATAGCTGCAGGGTCCCCACCATCCAGGCTCGTAGCCACGGGGGAATTTCGGGGCAAAGCCCCCAAAATATTCCTGCTCCCCAGATGAAAATTGAAACTGTATAATAATTAATGTGGTGGAATGTTTTATGCCCCCAGTCAACACTTGCCCCCAATCACAACACTTGTCCCCCTAAAAATGTGAAGCTTGCTACGGGCCAGCCACCTTGCCCTCCACAGAAAAACGTATGGCAAAACATTAAGCACCAAATGGCAACATAGGATGATTCTTTCAAAACAACACCTGTTAAGGAAGGCACACCCTTCCTTAGACGCCTTGGGCTTCCTTGCCATGTGTCCAAATGAAAAGTATGTGATCAAAGTAGCGGTGGCAATAAGATGGCTTAAAAGGAAATTTACTTAACATATCAACTTCAAGCTTATGCATAAAAATGTTAGCATGAAAAGGTGACATTATTTTCCCATGGCAGTACGTTTGACTTGTTTCCATTTAAAGTGAAAAAATTATTCTAAAGAATGAAATGAATAGCTTTGGACAGGTTACATGCAAGTTCAGTATGTGTAGTATGATTGAGGAGGAATTCCTTACAGGCACGAGCACCCTTCTCTTGCGGAATGTTGGTGTAAAGTGATGTAACATCCATAGAAACAAGGAGAACATCCTTGGGGAAGAGTGCCTATATTAGAAACCGTCCTAAGAATGTGCCGTAATTCCATTTCTCGATGTGCTAGTTAAATTGAAGGATGGCACATTCTCTACTTTCCTGCTTTGAATCAATACACTTTCCATCAGACAACGTAATTGTTTATTCCACTTATTATCGTCTTTTCATCACCTATTATCTGATGTTTTCAAACTGTTTTTCCTGCTAATGGCTAAGTTAATGACTGTACTAACTTTATTTTCTGATCTTGCTGATGAAGGCTTCAGGGGAACCGAAAATTTCGAATTAAATTTCTGATTATTATGTACTCTTCAAGTTAACTAGTGTTGGATTTATTTGTTTCCATATATATATATATATATATATATATATAAGGGACTTTTCAGAATAAGAACATACATACCTAATACATAAATAATGACAGATGCTTAATTTAAAGACGAATGTTCGGTTGATAAGATATTCATTATCTTTTCCATGTTTCAGCCTCTGTAGACAAATAGGAGTTCATTTCCCCTTTAACCGATTTCCTGCAGTGTAAGGGGTAATCATAGGAGAACGGCATGGGTAGTGCAGCATTTTTGTGTGATTATGGAAGTTGCAACAAGGCTAACGGTCAATACTACGAGGCTTGAATAGATGTGAGAAGGGTTGGTGAGAAGGGGGGTAGGTTACAAATCAGTTATCTCGCTGTGTCTTTGCTTTGCTTTGAGGTTAGCCAGTGAAGTAGTTCTAACAGCAGTTATGGACATACGATTGCAAGTGGTGGAGGGAGAAAGGCGATTCGGTCCGAGGGAGGCTAGAATAGGAAAAGTCGTAAGGTAGCTCTGTAGCCAGGCAATGATTTTCGAAATTGGGATTTCGTAACCAAGTGTCTTGGATTCGGATTTCAAAACTAACCCCCAAATATTTCAACAAACATTTGTCGATTAAAATTTTAATCTTCTTTCATAGTCTATTGTAAGTTTAGCCAACATCACAATACAAGAGCGTAATCAGTCGGAATCGTATCCAGGACTTTCGAAAATAAAAAAAAGGGCTCACTTTGTCTTAGGAGGCTGAAGATTATACCTGCAAGAGTGGAAGCCAGACAGTCAAGGGAGTGGAGAGAGGCACGTTTGGGTTTCTGCCTGCAAATATTTTGACTCATTTGGCAATCAGCAACGGAACATTAGCAAACATTATATCAGTAAATCATTTATTGCATGAATCTGGGACGGCGTATAATATAAATATTACGTGGTTGCTACCATCGGCAACAGCTATGAAGGAGAATCTTCACCATAGGGGAATATATATAAAAAAACGCTAAAGGTACCATAATTTATTTTTGTTGTGAATAATACTCATCTTCTGGAAAGGATGAAATGACATTTACTTTCTGAAGTTGAATGTCGACTTTCTGCCTTTATTTAATTTCTATGGACAGTCACCAGTTGCCGTGATAACTCCCTCACATTCCGGCTGTACAGTGCACTGGAATTGCAGGTCAGAAGGCAAATTAGTCATACGTACAATTCTGCAGGGCGTGTAAGGCATCATTTTCCATTACCAGCATGTTACTTTATGCCGATTGGGTACCTGCATAAGCGGACAAGCAATTCAGTTTCCCAATTTTAACATTAAACATCGTTCAACCCAACTTGGGAGAACTGGACTTGTTCAGTTTTGCCGATTCTGGCTAATGCGACTTTCAACCGGCCTAAAAACCGTCGGCCTTTAGTCCACGCATACTTCCCAATTTCGACCGACCCGTCTGTCTAGTCGAAATGAAATTTGCAGTTGCATTTTTACGACCATTTATTCAAATTTTGGTTCCTAGTTACTCGTTTTCAAATAAAGAGGGGCCTCTTTAAGTAATCACTTGATCCCGCTTTGTTCCGCTCGGTACAATTTCCACATCTGGAGCAGTAAACGTTTTGTAATGAAGTTATAACTTTTTAAGGTAAAGATGTACGCTATTATATTGAAATTTTACCAAAATGTTATCGGCTATGCACCGGCCGTAACGTTCTGCACTGCAAGCCATATTTTATTTCCTACTTGCTCACATTTAGGAGGACCAAACTCTAACAGCTTATTCCTATCCCAAACTATGACATATGTCTTAAAACCTAGCATTGCATTTAATATATTAAACCTTGATTTTTGAGATCTCATGGAAATTTCCGCAGAGAAAGCCAACGACCTCTTGTTGTTTCATTAAATAGAATGACCGTCTGACGTCCAGACACCGACGTAAATTAACAACTGTGTGTGGAGAGTGTTAGGAGGAATATAATGAGGCAGTTAGTATCAACAACGAGTTAGTGCATGCCAATCATGTCAATGGCGTAGAAAGCCGGGGTTTAAGAGCCCCCAGTCAAAAATGTGATGGTAAACTCCCAGGGGTGGCACCAGGGGGAGGGGGCTACAGCCCCCCGTCGGAGAGCAGAAACCTCGATTTTTTGTGCTGGAAAGAAGAAAAAAAAATGTCCCCGAAAATTCGGATAGTACGCCGACAGAAGTCGGTCTCCAAGAACTGAAGTGCAAAAAAAGGAAAAACAGGTCCTCGAAAACTCGGGCTTAGCCGGCCCATGCCCCTGTCGGGGAACCCAACCCCCTGGGAAACTCTTAGCGCCACCCATGAAAACGCCTTATTTGTCTCTTCTGTAAGGAATTTCAAAAAATTTGCAGTAATGTACATTAAAATTAGTCTAAAACGATGCACCAAATTGCATCTAAGGACCCTCAAATATCAAAAAATTTTCCAAAAGGGAGGGGTTCCTTCCCCTTTCCCTTCTCCTCCCCTTTGGACCATTCCCCAGGACGGCGATGCGAAACAAGATTTACCCCCAGTTCCGAACAGCTTTCTACGCTTAAGGTGCATGTCCTTAAACGTCTATGACCCTTCAGAAGTTACACCTCAATAGCCATGCCATGTGTTGACCTAAATAAGGTAAATGTCAGTTTTAAGGTTTACATTTCATCTCAAAATATAAACAAAAATAATCTCTGCCATCGGTGAACGTGTATTTGTTAATGGGTTCATTAGTTAGACAGAGGAAGGAATTAAGGTATACAATACACATAGTGTAAAGAAATACGGAGCATTGGTATTGTGCTTAGAGTGTAATGAATCCCCATCAAAGAGTTTTTAAATGACCTTTGAAAAAGTCGATACGCATCTCACCAACAACAACAAGAATTATTTTTGAATTTCAAAAACATTAGCGGACTGTAGTTTGAGTCATATTAGGCAAAGAGAAATTGTAAAGGCTGTAATGAAAGATCAGTTCAACCACAGAAGTGTTACGTTTGCACAATTAAGTAAAATAATTCCGAAACCCTTAAGTAAGAACTTAAACATTATTTCTCCAAAAATTACTTATATCTTGTGCAATAAATTAAATAACCAAATGGGCAAATACAATGTACAAAAGCGATGTTTTCAGGTTTTAAACTTTTTCTCAAAGCTTCTAGAATTCTGTTTTAAGAAGAAAGAGCTGAAAAAGGACTGAATGCAGTCTTGTCTGAAGCCCGCGATAGTCAGTCTCTCCTAGTTCCTTTTGTGCGAAAAAGATATAATATTTTAGACGACGTAGAAAATGACTTTGTTATTAAATACATACGGATTGTTCTAATGTCGACCTGACTTTTCTCCTTTGGATGTACTTCAAAAGTCAGTATCAGCTATCTAGTCCTAAGTTTATTTTGTACAGTATTTGTCACCGTGACAATAAAACAACGTCATCTTATCTCCTTCTCCTTCTCCTTCTAAGGTGTCTAAATGTCTAATCCGGACAGTGTTTGTCACCGTGAAAATAAAATAAGGCCATATAATAAGGCCATATGTACAAGTCTTGTATCTCCTTCTACAGGTCTGTCTAAGTTGTTGTGAAACATATACCATTATGGACATCTCCAAATCTCCATATTTTTGCAACGACTTAATCAGAAACCGTATTTGTCAGTTGGCAGCAATGTGTGAAAGACCATCCAAATGTTCTTAACCAAGAACCTCTGCATTGATCCTGCATAAATTCGTGGACCTTAGACCTCCTGATGTAGGACCCTTTGGGCCCAGGAGCAGAGACCCAGCCTAATAGTTACGCCGTTGTACGGGACCAGTCGCCTGGTGTTTTGATTTGCTGTTGTAGACAGGTACTCGTCATCCCAAGTACATAAATATATTTTTGGTTGAGAGAAAGCAAAAGTCTAAACTGGTTGAGAGAAAGCAAAAGTCTAAACTGGTTACTGCTCTTTGATTGATGTCAAACTCAAAAGATGTAGAGCAGCTTATATACATTGCACACTACGTAAAGATAGTGTTCTGATTACATAATATAGCCTTGTATGCCCACCAGACTATAACCTTACGCAACACAGTAGGTTTGTGTCTGCACAAGGGGAGGTGCTCATGGCAGTTGGGAAGTTGCTGGTAAACTTAGGGGTAACTTAGCTGGGACAATTGGAACTCTTTTGGATAAGGAGGGAAGCAGATCCTTCCATAGAAACCCTATTTTCCAACTTTTCTAATAATAACCAATTTATTTTTAATTTTTCACAGCAAACTTTTCGGCGCGCTTTTGGCGCCCAAAATTTTGCGTTGGGCATTCTTTGAACAACCTGTCGATTGTGGCTTGAGGTTGCAGTAAATCCTTATACTTTTACCAACTCTTGGTGAATCTGCATGCAGGTTTGCGTTGGTTAGTAATTCACAAGAAGTACCCATACAAAAGTTTTCTATAGAATTCTATAGAAATACCTATTGAGTTCTATAGAACTCTATAGAATCAACGATTTCCTATAGAAATGTTGAGAATCCTCTATAGAAATTTGAAGTCCCTTTAGAGTTCTATAGAATTTCTTTGGAAGTTTCTATTGCTCAGTTTCCACATAGAACAATCGCTATAGAAAAATCCCACAGAATAATCTCTATAGAAATTCTGTAGAAACATTTTGATACATTTCTATGGAGTATTAGGGTTTGAAGCTAAACTACTAGTAGCACAAATTTGCTTAAAAAATTACTTAAGTGTCCTTTTATACAAAATTAAATAATTGTTACCGAGTGTGCAAAGCCATAGCGTCTGACATTAAATCATCTAAATACCAAAATATTTTCCAAAATAGACTAAATTGCTTTTTCTCAATATTTACTTTTCTATTGAATAGATCAACTGCATTCACTTAACATTTTGTCCTTCAATCATACTTTCTAAGTGTTCCTTTACATTTATTCCTCCTAATATATTCTTTCTACATTATTGTTATTACTATTTGAGCCACTAGCCTAGTTTACAGTTTCCTGTTTGTTATAGTCACCTTCGAATGATTTCTTGCCATTTTGGTAATGTATATCAATGCTGGTTATGTAGTCTTTTGAATTCATATGAGAAATAAATTTGAATTTAATTGAATGGGTAACAGTGAGCTGGAAACCGTAATTTTACGATAACACGGTCTGAGCCACAGACTGCTTCAAAGGGTCCCATGAATAGCCTTGTGAGTCGCACCTAAATATAGGAATTTGGAAAACTTCGTTAATTCGAAATTCACTCTTAAAATTTTAATATAATGGCTTTACCAAGGATTAATAGATTCCTAATGGGACAACCGGTTCCCCTGCTCTAGTCGTTTGATCATTACGACTCATTTACTGTTAGTTCGATAATAAAACAAAACTGGTCTTGTGGCTGAAAACTGCATAATGGAAGGGGTTGGATCGTGTCTTAGGAACAATAAAGGCAGTAAGAGTTTAGTCCGTCGTCTAATTTTATTGTTCCGTTGCAGCTCTTAAGTAGCATATTAACTGTTTTTTTTTGTATATACATCGCATTCCCATTCGTTATCACACCAACATTAATGGTGTATCAGTTTACAGCTCATCAGCTAGGAAAAATTATGTAGCCATTCACTTCCTCAAAAGATGTAAAAAAAAACCTGAACATCCAAATAGGGCTTGATGATTATATCTAAGTTGATCCAAAGTGTTACATCAAAAATTTTCCTCCAATAATTGAATAAAATTTCATACGTTAATTTTATACCTTCTCGAGAGTGCCCCAAGACCCTTTTAGCTGCGACATCGAAATTCCCGGACCCCCTGGGTAGCATAATCGATTCAATGTAAAACTGCTGCTCTTCTTCAAATGTGTTGATCCGACAGTACCTGTAGACATATATACGGGTGTTAGGAGTTACCTTTATTCGTAAAGTAAAAATACTGTGAACAAACCATTCGCTTGAATTTTGTTAGCTTTAGCACGTATCAAGAGAAGCCCTTGGTTTGTATGGCTCTTTGCTTATATAAGGACGTTTTGGATAAACGTTAAACCTTGTTATTGTCTCATGTCATTTGCATTCCTCAAGTGCAGTTTGTCGTAATCCCTTCAAACAAATTCCTTAAGTCCAATGTTTTGTCAAGTGTTGTACAAGTGGAATTTAACATTTTGTTAAACTGCTCTTTTCAGAACAACAGTTTGACAAGTTATGCTATCCATCAAACTGAAATTAAATGTGGATACTCTCAGTGCTGTGTATTTGGAAAAGTACAAGGAGTCAGGTAAACAGAAAGATTTGTAATTACAGAATGAATAAAACAATGAAAAAGAGTGTAATGGACTTTCTAAAGTGCCTTTCCTGGTAATCTGATAAACGTTTTGAACGTCTACTCTTCCCGTTGGTGTGCATTCCGTCTGTTTCGGTAGGTGTTAGGACATCTCTAGCTTACGTTGTTATCCTGGTTCTCTGTCCAAGCCTCCTATTCCTACCACCTGTGACAGTATACATAATCTCCTTAAGTTTCGAACCAACTTTACACTAGCGTTCCTTTAAATACACACTTGCGATAGGAATTGTTATTTAAAGGTGGCGAGAGATTACTAACCTACAAATACAGTACGTCAAAAAAACGTTTCCTAAACTTACTGTGTTTGCTGGGTATTTACCAAAGCGTTTATATCTATTTTCAAAACAACTGTAATAGTCGTCTTTATTCAAAAGCTAACACTCAAGCAAACATTACGTCTCATCTCAAAAGCTGAAAAGACAATACTTGTAGGGCGTGGTAACATTTCTGTAAGCGATGGCTGAGAAAAAGCTTAAATATTTTAAGGAAGCTATACTTTTATTTTTCTGTCCTGGACGATAGTTTAGTATTCCATTGTGTAATGTGATTAAATATTAAAGATGTCGAAGCCCAGAACATGCGCCAAAAAATTCCTCAGGAAGTGGCATAGACAAGAGTCTTCATCCAACTTGCACGCGTGTGGTTGAGCGGCCCACGTCAGGGCCCCTAACGGGTGGATGTGGAAGTGTGATCCTCAAAGCTCCCTCAACAGTACATATTCGATATTCGATTTCCTTATTTCTGTTAAGGAAATCCCATACCACGTCATACTTTTTTGTCATAATTAGTGTTTAATTTCGTTATAAGGTTAGTCGGATATAGGGTGTGAACGGTGACAACTGCCGGCTAAGCACGTGCAAAAATAAAATAAGCTTATCTGTATGAAGTGACGGCACTCACCAATCACAAACTCTACTCGCGTTACTGATCATGCCCAAACTACTTATGTGCACCTTGATTTGCAGTCCCCACAAAGATTGTCGACAAAAATCGAGTTTCTTAAAAGGGTTTCTTTTAGCAAGAACAACTACAGTTGGGTTGATATTGACCACAGGATAGTAGTGCACGCCCTGACGAGTAATCGCAAAGCTATCTGACATTTCTACGACAAAATTGCTGTCAGAGTTTGCATCACTTTTAATTCCCTAAAAGATACGGCTTAGAAGACTAAGAGTCAGCCCCTTGAAAAAACGTTAAATGTCCCAAGTTTATTAAATATGTATCCCGCAAAACAGGAAAATGCAAAAAAATCTGTTCGTCAATCCTGTGCTCTTCAGTAATCACGTCTTTCACACAGGATAGTAGCTTAAATGTTTATCCCCATTAGAAATAAGACAATCAAAGTAAAGTGTGTCAACTTGTACTTGTAAACACGCAGGATAATGTGTGAAAAACAAAAGATATCACAATAAATTTGCTTTAGTGAAAACACGTGGAAAGCCTGCTTATTTAGAAGCTTTCTGAACACAGATTTAAAACAGGTTTTGCAGTGTACATTTTCTATTCTTTATCTCAGAATTCTTTGTTAAATATTGGGTTTAATTGACACAATGTGTGCACAGACACGTTCTATCCTTTGTGCAAAGTGTACATGGTAACTAGATAACCTGTGCCAATGGCTAGTGGAAAGACAAGTCTCCATGAAAAGGACTTGTGATTACTAATATCAGACACAAGTGAAAACCTGTGGATTGGAAACAAATGACAAAAGGTTTTTTTTATTCATATTTGTGAGGGACAGCGAGGGATATTGCGAATAAGTTTTTACGTCTGCATTAATAATAAGCACCAGGGTAAAAGCGCCCTAAGGGGGCGGAAATTATGATAAATTGCAAACAATTTGTGAGAGAATAGATTATAATAAATCCATCATTAAGTAGAAAACACAATTTACCTTCCAAAAATCTTTAACTTAATCATCATTTGGGTTCATTATTATAAACAATCAGGAAATTTCGGAGTCGATGGGAATATGTGCCCCACAGCATCTCTTCGTGCCTACTGTGCACTGTACATCACGCCACTTTAGCAGAATGCTGTCTTATATCATTGTAGAATAGTCGTCCTATCATTTTTCAGCTCAACGCCCCCTTTCACCGAATTTGACGGAATAAACGTCCCCTACCCGTCCCCCTCTCTCCCCAAGATACACTGATGGGGACCCCGGGACATCGTTCCATCAGAGGATCAAGTAGCAAAAGCTCCCGGAAGTTCTCAGAGTTTTAAGAAATTGTCAAATCAAGAATAAAGCACCGTAAATCAAATTTTTACTACATACCGAATACCGAATAACCTTAACTGCGCACTAAAGAAATTTCAAAAATCCGTCTTAGAACAGTCTACTATTTAAAATAGTTCCTTATGGACAGCTTTTTTTTGTATGCTGCAAGGGGACTGCATTGTGAGTGCGCGGGGCCGGAAGAAAGATGGTATTTTGTCGCATGACGCATTGAAAGACTTATCCCACCATGAACCAGGGCCGTAGCCTGGCCGAAATCCCAAAGGGGAACAGTGCATGACAGCGTCTAGTGGCGTATGCTAGTTGGCACCCAGACGAATGCTTTCTTTGGCTTTGCCACCAACTGAAACCCGGGGGGAAGGAGGGTTGTAAGTGCAAATTGATATCCTTGGCAAAGCTTTGAACTGTTTATGTGTTTAGAAATTCGCATTATTTAGTGCCAATTTTATTATTTAGTTTTTGTTCGGGTGCTGTTCAAGAGACGGGGCTGCTATACCTATTATTTAAGAAGCTAGAAGTTGCTGTGCATGTTAGATGCCTAAGATGTAAAATGGTGCTACTGTAAGCACCACCGTCGGTTGGTGTGGAGCGTATCTCTATTTCTGTAAAAATGCCTCCCAGATTGGCGTAAGATAAATGGAGCCTTTTGACTTCCGAAGCTGCATCAAAACACTTTTTAGACTTCATTCTTCAGAAACCAAGACTTCGAGAAGAAAACTTTAACTTGAAAAATTTATTCAGTTCAAACACTTCGTAAGGGAACACGTGACTAAAAGGTACTCAAACAAGCTCATTAATTTTGGCCTGAAATTGAAGGTTGTCATGTGGCTTTATTTTATACTGGCATGCTGTGCCGGACAACGAGTGAGAAGAAATACTAAAATTCTTCAACGAATCGGCTTCATCTGTGTTGTATATTATGCTTAAAGACGGAGATTCATTCGTTTGTAGGAGTTACCCGCATGAGAACCTGTCTGTGGCGGGGGTCCGGGGGACCTTAACGGGAATACTTAAAAAAAAAAGAAAACTGTTTATGCGATTTCCCAGCTGAGGATCTTAAAAACATAATTAGGAGAAGTTTTTAGTATTTTTAACACTTTTTCAAGCAGCAATTTTTTTCAGTTAGGATTTGGAAATCTCAGGGGCAGCTGCTTCCTTTGAACCTCCCTCTCACAGGCTTTAGGCCGTAATAATGAGAAAGACGAAATTAGCTCACCTCAAACTTGCATTCGTGAAAACATTGGAAAGTTTTCCTTTATAGTACATGGCAAAGTTATCTAGAGTGTTACAGTTGATGAATGTCTCTTCTGTTAGTATGTCATGTCTATTGACAGCAAATAAAAAAAAAATACAATTTTGAGGAAAAGGTGATGCGATAATTTTAACCATGCCCTGTTTGCCTACAGGTTTCACTGGCACTGGTGGAAATATGAAAGACCTCGCCAATAAATGTTGCATACTTAACACTGTTAGATGCTATTTCCTGGCATTAAAATAATTCAAAAGCTAGGGACACATCCAAGAAGGGATTGATATCTCTACGCTTGTTGATCTCATTTTATCTCCTTTCCCGGTGAGCTTATTGAGGACCTCGGCAAAAGGTAAATTTTTTGAATGTGGTAAAGACCCGGTTTTAATTAAATATTTTATTTTTAACCCCCCCCCCACCGGCATCTTAGCGCTCATCGCCCCCTGAGTTGCTCAAACGCCCTCAGGAAATCACTGTACTAGAAATATTTTGGGGGGAAAATTTGGCATCCTTATCCGCCTAGATTGCAGATATTTTCTTTCTTTAGAACGAAGATGTTACTACAGTTCAAGGCAGTAAGCCATGCTAACTGCGTATTTCATTATGTCCACGTTCATAGATCTGTAGACTAGAAGCATTCCTATGAAGTTTACAAGTTGTTTACTTTGCACATTTAGCTCTCTCCTTTCCATAAGCCACTTTACTGGATTTTTAAGAAAGATGATTTCGACTTAGAAGCTTCATCGGAGAACTGCAGAAAAATATACTCTGAAAAACATTTCCAGCAAGTTTATTTTATTGTTTTTTTTTCTTTTTCTATCTAAACTTCTTCTCCTGCTTCCACTGTTCGCAAAAAGGAGCGGCAACCCTTTACCCTTTCCCTAAATCTACACCTGACCAAAAAGGGGCTTACGTATAGAGTAACCTGATTAGATCGAGAGCTAAACTGTACCCCTCACAAATTTTTAGCCCTGGTGTAATCTCAATTTGTTTGGACATTAGAATGTGAAATTAATGCTGTTCGGCAAAAATTATGGTTATTTTTCTTTTACATCAAACTTAACAATATTTTGTACTGGACAGGCTAAAACTCTTGGAAGAAGCCCGTAAAATAAAAAAAATGAGAATTAAACATACTGTCAATTTCGTTTAGAATAATGATCATGAGACAATATTTAGTTTATATTTTTATAAAATATCTTAATTAAAAACACAGCAATTGATTCTCTGGAAAATTTATCCAATCAAATTATTTATTTTCTTACAATACAGTTTAATCTCGAGAAATGCAATATTTTATTACTTCTTACAACGACTGTGACTGAAAGTGTTAACGCTTTCTCTGATTTCATTATTTTCTGCATGATTTCAATATTTGAATTAAAGGAAGCAGACTAAGATATCCAGTGGGTTTAATAGATCCAGTTTTTTTTTCTACAAAGAAAACAATGGGCAAAAATAATATCCATGCTGCATATATTTAGTTACCATTACACATTTTATGAGCCATGTTTTTTGCCCAAAACAATCTCGGGAGAGTACATTATTTTGTCTGGATAGCTGTTAAGGTAGTGCTTACCTCTTTGTGAACCGCTTGTACATTTAATAGTTTGTATAACAAGACCTAATGAAAAAATAATCAACAGTTTATAAATTTTAAACATTCATTTTCTTTTCAGGTAATTAATTATGCACGATGAAGTTGGTAAATTTATTTGTTTTTAATGTCACGAAGTCCGGCGGATTTTCATCTCCGTGTATTTTGTATGGCAGTAATAACTATAATCATTAGGAAAGATGTTCTGTCCGTTACCGCCGTTGTAGACACCGTTGGGGTTGGAATTAGAGCAATACCGGAAACGGGTGCCTTCTCGAAAATAATAGCAATAGCTATAAGAATAAGTATAGTAATAACCGCCGTGCCACCAGCCACTTCTGTGTCCTTCAGCACAGTCTGTAGCACTCTTTCCATCGTTGTCCCTATCGTACGTGCTGAACGCAATGTTGCGAGTATTGTAGAGGGTATAACCTGCAGAAGAAGAAAAAAGACAAGAACGGGGCTTAGTGAAATATCATTATCGCCTGAAGCAGGCGATTCAAACTTCGCTTCGAAATTTATTATTAATATTTTGAGGAATCGGTAGTTTGAGGACAATGCAAAGTACCGATTTCTTCCCACAAGATACTATGATCCTTTTTGCGTGTTGTATAAACTAAACAGTACCCGTTTATTAAATTTTATGTCTCAGCCAAATTTAAGCTTACATTTTACTCTTTGTTTTATTTTGTAAATTGTGGAGCGCCCATGAATCTTGGCTTTAATCTCAAAATAATTGAACATCAAAACAGAATTCCAAATCTTGCCACAGACTTTTCATGTGTTTGTGTATCTTTCTATCTACTAGAAAGGAAACTATAGTCCTAAAAGAAGCAATATTAATCAGCAATCAAATCTTAAATGACCCCGTTTGAATTCTTGAAAGGGGCGTTTTGAAGTGGTGTACAAAATTCATGATTTGTTCACAATTGTTAAGTTTAACTCACATCTGGATGGTCAATGGTCAAACTAAGAGATTTTGCATATCTGACACATAACTTAAATAGCAATGATAGGGTAATTAATGAATAAAATCATTTATTGCTAATTTGTGACCAGACACTTTTCACCATAAGGTATTAACCATATGCAAACCCTGTCCACAAAAACTACAATTTGTCACATTACGATAACTATAGTAGGTGATACATGAGTAATGAGGCTAATTTAGAAACACTGTCACGAAATGATTTTATTCAAACTGGTCACAAAATAATCAATTTAAACTCAATGAGCCTCTTTAACATTGTTCCCACCCAAATAACTGTGTCACTTCCTGTGTACATGCCTTTCTGGGAACTTCGAGTTTATCCTGTATAGTTTTTATTTTCTTTCAGACATGGTTTCAAACGATACTGCATCGTGTATACCATTTTGTACCAACTATCTTCTGCTACTTCTTAATACAATCTGCTGACTTGACTAAAAGTACTTATGGAAGAGATATTTATGAGACTTTTAAGTGATTGACTCTCTTAGTCTTGAAAAATGTAATCGATATCAAAACTCACAATTTTAAGGAACATAATGCTTCCATTTGATAATATATTGTACGTACCTCACCTTTTCGAATTGAGTTTGCTTAATTTTGTTTTCCAGAGGTTTTATACCTTCCGCCATATGTACAGCTATGAGGCTGTAAGTTTGAATTTAATTGAAACTAAAACATGTAGCATGACCAGGTTGCAACTTTTACAAAGGTATAAAACATTTCCCGTAACCTATGTTAACTTTACTGAGGCGCTTGCAGTTGTTGTTTGCTACATAATAATAGGGTCTTTTTCAGAAGTGAACAGATAATGAGCCAAGCTTAATAAGTAGGAAAAAGATGATTTCGACTGGTGACCCAGATGTCAAATCCAGTAGCGAAGTGTAATATACCCGCATGCCGATTTTAAGGCAGATTCTCAACACTACAAGGGTTACGTCTCTCAACACAGTCAACTTTTGAACACTCCTCTAATTTCTATGTCTTCTGCAGTCCTGGGAAGTAACGTGATTGACAACGGAGATTACCACTACTTGAGAAATTGTGTGCTACTGTACGTTGCCAACATTGAACGTAAACTTTACTCCATATCCGACTCTATTTTGAAATATTATAATAAGCCTCTCTACGTGGATCCCCTAAATATGCAGAGTATACATCCTTTCAAGTCGGTGATGTTAGCACGAAGTACCCACTGAGTATTGGCAGTTATTCAGGAAATGCGGGTTTGTATTTCTTAATAATCTTCATTGAAATTTTAGACCATTAATGTAGTTTACATCACCTGCTACTGATAACATGAAAGATGCCGATTTCACTCAGTACCTGGTTGCAGAGAAGATTGATTATGACGGCAGATGCATTAGAAGCATGTAAGGTTGTGCTTTAGAAAGTTAGCAGTAAAACCTCATCATACTAACTTAACCACTAAACTTCGTAATTCACTTAGCGAGTGGTAATTTCCCCTGAATCACGGCCAGTGGCAATGCCCATATGGATTAGAAGGTGCATCAAAGTTCTTCAAATCTTAAAATAGTAGTGTAAGGAATATACCATCAAGCGTCTTGTTAAAAAACAAAGCTTTTAGCCTATGCCGAATGCCCATTAAATAGTTTGTAGCCTTAGGTAAGCTGAAATTCAAGATTCCAATCTTTATTGAAAAAGTTCCTTGTTGTTATAACAAGGACCTACGTATATCATTCCAAACAGTTCTCACAGAGTGCAGAGTAACTGATACAGAATTAAAAGTAGCATAATACTGTTTTTTACGAGGCTTGTCATTAGACTTACACTTTGCTCTCAATATTCCCCACCGATAACTTTGGAATTTCGAAAAAAAATACCGGTAGTCTGAAATCATTCATGGCACTCATTTAAGTGCTTGTCCCTAAAATCTGAAAATAAGAATGTTGTTAGGCGACGTCTTCAAGAGTCCTTATTTTCGAAAAAAATCTATAACATGTATCAAAGGTCGAGAAAGAGTTGAAGTGAAAGCAAAACAATGATAACAATGGCTTGCCTTACTTACGTCCTATTTAGTGAAACGGTATAAATCAAATAAGAAAATATAAAACGGCTAATAAGAAGTCGTGTAAGCATATTATTCCTTATTTTTAAGTAAGGATCATGGGAAACTATAACCTTTTTCACAATGGTGTAAGCTCATCTTTTGTTGAAAAGGGTATATCCAGATGTTTTTTTTATGAATGTATTTGGACTCCTGAAAAAAATGCGAACGGAAAGTCGCAAGTGCCTTGTTAGACGAGAACTAGATTTTTGTCTCTTTTTTCCTTAAAAAAACCTGTTTTGATATTTCACCACAGATTAAGTGTTAAACATTAAACCGAAGAGTTCCTATTTAAAACTTCTTTAACAACAATGTTGTCACATAATTGAAATTCCATCTTTAATTTGGATCAAATGGTTTTTACCAACAACAATAGGATGACAGTTTTTCAAATCATGTCTTAGTAACTATAACATGTAAGGGTTTAAATTAAAATGTTTGCATTCCAAATAACTCCTTTAATATATACATATATATATATTTATATATAGACCTTTATAAAGTCTTATTTCCAGCACCTTGCACTAACAGCTGCAAATGTTTCTTTCATGCGTTTCTTAGTCAGTATATAAGTTACATTAAAATTTATTTTCAATGGTGGAATTGATGCGCATTTTATGATTTGATGACCATTGAAGTCCGGCTTTAAATGAAATGCTGCGTAACTATACAATTTCAGTAAAAACAAAAACGTTACAATAAAGTTCGAGAATGATATTTACTTTCGTCCATGACATTTCCCCGTTTCTTTCAATCCGTAAAATTATAACATTGACAAGGAAGTTACTCTTACATCTTATGCAGGTGACTGGTTGTATTATAATGACGGCAAACACTTCAGCACCCGTGATGAGGACAATGACGAATGTAACGACCACAACCTTGCAGAGGGACACAAAGGAGGCTGGTGGCACTCTGATTATTGGTGCAGTAATTGCTATGGGTACTACTGCTATTGTTTTGGATACGGGAACAGCGGCTGTTATACACTTGGTACTGCTACGAACCTTAATGGTAAATACAGCGGGGGTAGCGGAAACAACATCTTTTGGTATAATTACTGCAACTTAAATTCTGTCGAAATGAAGATTCGTCTACCCTCCGTATGAAATGCAAAGATTTGAACTCTGTGTTATTTTACTTTTTCGAGAACGATGCATTGATAAACAGTGCCTTAAATCCACAGATATATTTCAAACACTCAAGTTTTATGCAAAACACATTGACGTAGAGTGAAGTGTACCAATCTTTATGACAACTTGTTGCATGTAGTTTGAACAGCAAGTCTGGAATGTTGTGTCCCTGCAAAACAAAAAAACAAAACAAAAAAATAAATAAATAAAAAAAACACTTATCATATAAAATTGATTTTATTGCGTTATCACTGATAATTGTTTAAAGCAACAATCACTTTAAAATGACTGTTAAGATTTATGTCAAAATTTCATGGATATTTGTTTTGCAATTTATTTACATTGTCAGAAAAAGTCTTTTATTTGAAGCTACCAAAATGGCGGGAAATTTTTATGAGCATAACGTTTTACTTAAGTGAATTGTTGTCCGGTAGATCCATTGCTTTGGACACATTTGACCAGAGAACGCTCCCCCCTCCGTAGATCTAACTGTGTTGGGAAACTATTCTGTTTGTTGGGAAGTTGTTATATATTTCTAGAAAATATACCACATGTCCAGGGTTCTTTCTCGGTGATTCCTACTACACTGTTCAGGAAGCCACCCCCCCCCTCTGGCGAAATCTACACTGTTGGGAAAATAGTAGTACCGTATATAATTGCATAAAGTTGTCTGCCACGAAACTGACTCTATGCCGGACACTGTGATGTAAAAGCCGTTTGGAATACGATTCAGCTCAATCTGACTGCTCTTCGGGATAGGCTGCAGGTTATAGGTATTCATGGTCAGTTGTGTCGGGCGGTAGTCGTATTGTAGGTAAATCACGCAACACACTGTCGGGATTGATATCAGTCTATCTTCTTTACATCACTTCCAAATGAAGGCGACCATATTGACTTTCTGCAACCATCGTCTGATTTCGCAAATCCATCTTTGTTGGCCATTTAATTAGGAAATGGGTCGTCTTGGGGTCGATGATAGCTGCACACTACCATGACATTACTCAACTCAACATTACTCACCCCCCCCACACCCTCGACTCCACTAGGAATACAAAAGAGTTTGATATTTGTCATGTGGGCGTTGCTGTCGGATTAACATCGCGACCGAAAGCCTTTGGTAGAAAACAAAATTTGGAACACAATTAACCGACCCATTTGCCACAAACGCGATTGGTTTTGCCGTCCGATTGGAGTTGGGTCGGTGCAGTGACCTGGCTTTCTACTTACTCAAATCGTGTTGGTCCTATATCCTATGGAATGTGTGCACTGTGCAAATGCGATCTTGCGGATGCGGATACGCATGCAGTGGCAATAAACATGTAACGTTTTCAGGAGTTTCGGAAAATATTGTATAGTAAACCCACAGATTAAATCCGGCCGCAGGTGCCTGAAAACGTTAGTAAAATCTCTTAATATCCCATTTTCGGCGCTTTCAGGCTCATCCTTTATATCGGCTAATTTTCCAATTAATAGTTTAAGAAGGACAGAGCGTGCTTTGGATTATTGCAAAACTTCGGGCAACCTCCGTGATTGCCCTTTCTAGCTCCTACCTCAAAGCTGCACCACTAAAGAAATGGAATAGCAGTTAGTCCTGGCTATTATGAAACAAAAGGGCATATTCCAATTCTTACGTCTGTAAGGTACGTATTCATTACAATCTGTAGATATTTAATTGCTTTGTAAAATGAAGGCAAACATTACTGAAATGTCCGCAAAGGTTTTATTTTTGGGGGCTCTTCGAGCGCATTCATCCTGTACTCTTGTTAACCTATCAAGACTACCCATAGAACAAAGTGAGTATAATTATTGCACAACTCCGGTTGAAGCGTTATGACCCTCCCCATTGCAGGAACTCTACGACCCTCCCCAACATCAATATTGAAGAAATCGACCAGTGGTTAGTCCATATTATGCTGTTTTCGAAAAGATAAAGACAAACTGCTATTTAATGCATGGTCCGTTAACAGGGTCCTAGCCTGGGCGAAATCCCCAGAGGACAGTTTACGATACTAGCGTGAGCTAAGCTGAGCATCAAGTGTCGTTTCTACAGATAGTTGACACCCAGGAGGACCCTTCCTTTTTCACCTGGGCATGAGTGCCATCCTGAGGAGGGTGATGAGTTAAGAGATACATGTTAGGCCTGGCTAGGGGCAAAATTGTGCTATCGTTTGCAAAGCCCTGAACTGCGTTACATCTTTACAGATTGTAATTATTTAGTGATATTCTTCCTATTTTTGGGGCTGGGTGTAAGTCAAGAGGTGCTGTCTAAAAGAAGAAAAGAAAACTGTATGCTCTTTGTGAGGTGGTTTGGATGCAGAATGATACTTTATTTGGTAAAGCTTCTTAAAATTTTGAATTGATTTTATATGAAGAAATCTTTATTATTTTGTGATTTTTTCTACTTTGGTAGGGTGTAATTGAAGGGAATGTTGCCTACATAAACTTACTTTAACAGCATGGGCGTCTACAACGCGCCACATTATTGTGACCTGAAGCTTTGAAAAAAGGGTCACTGAAAGAAATCATACACCTCATCAAATGCACCATAGTTTTTGTAAACAAAATCCCAAACATAGGCTACCCATGTGCAGGGAATCGCAACTCTCGATAAATTTTTCGGCGTGCTTCGCATAAGCCTCATATAAATTGATATCTCATAGTAATGCTATTCTGCTGTGCATAAGAAAACTTTGGTGTAAATGTCTCGTTATTACTTCACTAATAACTAATTCTAAAACCTCACTACACCTCTCGCTGTTCACTTTCTCCACCAGCTACCACCAACTCTGTATCGTTTTTCCTGTATAACATATCGCTTGTCCGGGTTGGCAATTTCTGGTGGGGATTGTCCGGGTGGGAATTGTCCGGGTTGGCAATTATCCGGTGGGAACTCTCAGGGTGGGAATTGTCCGGAGTGGGAATTGTCCGGGTTGGCAATTATCCGGTGGGAACTCTCAGGGTGGGAATTGTTCGGGTGGGGATTGTCCGGGTGGGAGTTTTCCGGAGTGGGAATTGTCCGGGTTGGCAATTATCCAGTGGGAACTGTCAGGGTGGGAATTGTCCTGATTGGCCATTGTCCGGGTGGAAGTTGTCCGGGGGACAATTGTCCGGGGGGAATTGTCCGAGTGGGAATTTTCCGGGTGGGAACTTTCCGGGTGGGAATTTTCCGGGTGGGAGTTGTCCAGGAACCCAAGAATATGGTTTCTGTGTAACAGCTAATGTTACTGCCTTGTATTTAGAAGATAGGAGATACATAGATCCCTTGATAGACCATATATAAACAAGTTCCACAATGACAAATCCTTAAGGCCAATGTTACTCCCCTAGCAAGGCAATCACGAGCTCATGACTAAGAAGACGTGTTTCATGTATTACCCGATGGGATGAAAATTGCCCAAAACTGGTAGAGCCTATGATAGTGGAAAGTCTGAAGGAAATGAAGTGTACCATTAAAGCACTGGAGGACAGACTAACACACTTTGGTTAAGATTGCACATCTTCCCATTACTGAGAATGAGCATTTACAGGAAAGCAATGCAACAAATTTGCACCATGAATAACGTAATATCTCTTTAGTCACTTTTGTTTCATTTGCAGAAAAGGAACGAGTTTGATCGTTTGTCTCTCAGAAATCTGGTTCAATCCTCTAATATGAGCAAGCACCAGCAAAAGCTTCGGTTCAACAGTCTGTATCCAATGGATCAGCGATACTGACTTATACGGATAATTTTGTCCCGGCCAACCAACAAGTCATTGCTGTTGTTTTTCATTTGCTGAAAGCTAAATGTTTAAAGTTAGTCAAGTAGTCCCATGTAATGAAACACAAAATAAACTATACTATATCAGGCAGTCATTTACAACCTGCTTAAAAAGCAGCTGTACAACTTCCAATTTGTTACTAGCACAAAATGACGTGATTTAATAGTGTTGTTTTTAAGGCCAGACAACAAAATGCTCCATCAGGGGTCATAAACTGTAATATCTTTACTATATTCTGATGAGAAGGGTCATTTTCTGTTGTAGGAGGTAGGGTTAGTCCAAACCGGTCTATATGCTATATTTTCTGAGTTCGTTGTGGTAATAAGCTTACAAAATACACGGATGGGAAGGTACCAGTATCATGAAAAATGTTGAGGAGGGCGCAAAAATAATTGTTGCAATCGTAACCCTGTTTCCGTCGGGGATAATTGTCAAACTAAACAATAAAAATAGTGGGAAGTGCTTTAGAGTACTACAAGGGGAAATGTCACGGACAGTTTAGAATAGCAAATGCATTTGAAGACGGTTTCACCAATATTGGTCCTAACTTAGCTCAAGATATTCCTCCTGGTATTGTTATATTCTCATATAGTTGCCCAAACATATAATAACAAGTGTATCTCCTTGTCGCAGACCTCTCCTTTGAAAGTGTTTAAGTTTTCATTATTAATGAATGTAGAGAAAGCTCCAGACAACAAGGTAGCTATTTCCATACATCTTTCTCACACATTTAACCTCTTTCATTTCCAGGCGGTCCATGCTTCCTTTGCAGTGTATATTGTATACTGCGTTCTTTATATGCATTTACCACCGTAATGCTTTGACTACCTAGTTATATTTATTGATGACAATATTAAGATATGTACATGGAAATGAGATAAATAGGCCAACAAATTTGCGTACATCCACGTTGTTCGTAAACGTTACTACAACGGAATCCTTAGTTAATTTAAGCAATTTTGCAGATACAACTGCAACCTTGAAAAGGATTACTGCCTTGCAGAATCTGTAAATAGACTTGGTACTGAAAGGAAACTCAGAAATCAACCGATAGGTCATTTTACTTCAAACTGCTTGATAATTCTCAAAGCTAATCACGGATACAGAGTCCTCTGCAAACGAGATATCTTACGTCACGGGTGTCAAACTTTCTTAGCGCCTACTAATATGATTAATGAAATATGAAAAATACTATAAAATAGAATTTAAAGTACAATTAACTGTTACCTCTCTTTTTTAATAATCGGATAGTGTTTGGTGAAGTTTGAAGATCTTTTAAAGTTACGAGAGATCAGACTTCAAATTCTTGTAAGTATAGTATATCTCAATCCTGTTACAGGTGTTTGTCAAGACTTTTCATCCTGCCAAAGCCCGGCGAACATTGTCAGGCACCGTCTGACACCGCCCTTCACTGGTAAAGCTAAAGATCCTTAACATGTGCTTTTTCAACAAATCATTAAACAGACATTTTGGTAATTTACCCTTTAAGAAGGGCGTATAAAAGGACACTAAAGTGGGCTCCGTATACCTGATTCATTTCCGCCCAAATTGTGATAATCGCTAACTTTGTCACTATGTTTTTTAGATGTGAGAAGAAGTTGGTGTGTGACGGAGGTGAAAAATTGACAGGGATGTAAATAGCCAGTGGTAATATAAAAAAATAAATTAATATCTAGCCTTAGGATAATGCGAGGAATATCCAACATATTTTAGCTCAACGATCGGATCTAGACGTTTCTTATTATCGTTTTTCCTAAGAATTATGTAATAAGAAATCCATCATCCCAGTCTTGAAATAACACTGCAAATCATTATTTAAGCTGGATGAGACAAAATCAGTATTCAAACAAATGGTTATTTTGAAACTATCCGTTTCATCCGCAATATATCATAAAAACAACTACATTACCAAGGTTGGTTAGCTTTTTTGAGGTAATCGAAAGATCACTGTAATGGAGACTTATTACACACAATCTTTGCAAATTTTTAATTTGGATGAAAACGCTTACATTGAGCCCTACTTGTCTGCACTTTTATTGGATTTTATCTATTTCTTCAAATCAGCTCACCTTTAAAATAAAATGGTCCAAAGATAAAGCAACACACTTCTAATTGTATTTTAAGGAGCGTATAGTGCCCCTAACTTTTTGTGAAATATGCCTCATTTGTAAGGCCTCGATATCTCTTTATGGCCTGTATCATCCATCTTACTACAAAGAATACGTCTCGTCCCTAATGGTTATGTCTACACGAAAGAAGAAAATGCTGTCCACATATATATTTACTTGCGTGCACCTACTTTGTTTGAGGCGTACTAAATGCTTACACACTTTTCGTCAATATTCGTCAATGTTTGGTACTATCTGTTATATATTTTGAAACAAAGAATGATTTTCCATTACCAATCTCTAGACTACAGGGCATTTCACCGTCCATACTGGTATAAACAGAATAAGGTAGTCACTTTTGAAGAACCTATGGAAAACATGTAGCAAGTTTTGTTTTGGTGTATTTGGTTGGATCGCTTTACCCTTCGTTAAAAAAGCTAACTTCTTTTGTCAAATACAATATCTAGACAATGGTAGAGTATATTGGTCATACTTGATTTAATCAGGTTCAGGCTTCCATTT
>WURT03640270.1:6413-18348 GCA_009936505.3 Holothuria glaberrima | reverse complement strand
CTGGTCAGGTACCTGGCTGCATGTCGGTTAAGATCCAGGAGAGCCAAGCTACCTTTTGCAAGTTCCTAGGCAAATAATATTACTTCATTGGGATGTAAATTTTTAACTGTCCTCATATACTAATGGTGTCCCCTTGTAAAATCACTTAAGATCACAGTCTCGTAGCTCTTGTCAAGAAATGAACTTGGAACAATAACCAGGGGAACATTAAACTTCCATGCAAACATTTTATGCTTTCAAAATGAGCTGAAAGTAAAGAGCATCCAAAAATACGTTTGGGGTGATTTCGTTCAATGTAAGGTAAAACATTATTGCAAAAATGTATTAAAAATGCGATTCCTCTCTCGGCTTGCTTTACCTCCACCCATTCTTAATATGAGTTTTCTACTATTACTCCGCGGCGTGAGACAGCCATCAACGGTGTAATTTGAACGTGTAAGGACAGTAATTAAAAGTGTCAAATGGCGAGTTTTGTTTCTGTTCAATACCGATCTAATGTCATTTGAAGAAGGCGAAATACATAATTCTGATGCCTACAGTACCGTACATACCCCATTGTTTAACCTCCAGGGTGTTGCCCCTGACCCCAACAGAAACTCTGAGGGGCCTTCCCCCTCTAAAAGCGCCTTTAACCACAATTTGTCATTTCAAGGACCCCTTACTCGAAAAATTCTGTCCACCGCTGCCCATGGCAATGCTAATGTTTGCGTTTACGAGTTATTTCATACAAATTTTCATCGAATATCACTTCAATTTAAGTTAAAAGGAATAACCGAATATGTGCAATCTCAAGATATAGTGTTCTACGAACCTAGAGGAAGTTGTTACTTTAATAATAAGACTAAGGTTATTAAATTGTAAAAGTCCATGGACAAACCCTTTCTTTGGTCATTTGCATTAATGAAAAAGGCTTTCAACAAGCTTTCTTAGAGCCTAATCATGATTTTGACATGTAAGAAAGAGCGCACTGTAAAGGTAAACCTTTTTATTGGGGTGGGGGGTTCATTGATTCCTTTTCTTGTATTTTAATAGTAGTTATAAGTTTCGTTCTAGATCAGAGATGCGCTCTTGACAAGCTGTGTGCTTTTAAGTTAAATTTCTTTTACTTTATGTTATACTTTGGGGAGATTTTGCTTTCGGAACTGTTATTACACCCAAAGTGGTAAAATAGCACAAGTGAAATGTAATGGAATGAAATGCTAATTAATTTTAGTAAAAGAACCAAACGTTTATATTTCGATTTGAAGAAAACAATCGTCAGAACGAGGTGTTGCGTTAAAATTTCATACATATCCAAAGTCATTTTGCTTTTTCAGGTAATCGAAAAATCACTCTCGTAGAGACTTGTCACACGTAATATTTGCAAAATATATTATATTGCATTGGATTAAAACGCCTACATCAAACCTTACTTTTCTGTTCTATTTTTCAAAAATAAACTGTCCCTGCAAATCAGCTCCACTTAAATATTTTGTGTAACTAGTTTCAAGCATCGATTATAACTGAGTGTATTTCCCGTTGTGATTGACTAGATGAAAGACTCGACGTTACCACCTACTTACAAGAGGCATCTTTTACGACACTTATACATTTATATATTATTAGTTATTATTTATATTTTGTACAGCTATAGACGAATGGAGAGTTTACAGGCCCTAATTGTATGTAAAATATGCCTCATTTGTTAGGAATTATTGTCTTGTTATGGCCTGTATTATATTATCAAAATACTATCAAAGTAACCGCCTCTCTTATGGCTGTCTAGACGACAGGAGAGTATGATTTCCATAGTTTTTATTGGAATTCACCTGCTTTCTTAGAAGCGTATGAAAATATAAATACTGTCTATACTCTTTCACCTTACTGGTTATGGTTGGTATTTTGAATCGTATTTTTTAACAAAGATCCCTTAGTATCAAAGCGCCTAGACAACAGGACAGTTTACCATTCATATTTATAGGTGTCATATTCGAAGAGTCTGTTACAAAATTTGACAGTTTTTGTTTTGTGGTGGATAGTATGACCCTCTGTTGTAAGGAATTAACTCCGTTTGTCACATTCGATATCTAGATTTTTATCAGTAAAGGCTTGTTTTAAGAATTTGTTTAAAATCTCACCTTGTTTTACTTATCTCGTCTCTTATAATCGTCTTATTTACAGAATAATTGTATCCTTCCATGGTAGTGTCTGTACAACAGATTATAGTGTCCGTTGTCGATTAATAAAGGAATGCACTCTTTTTGATGTGGTCTTTTATAGCCTTGTTTATATTTTAGTTTCATGTATTGCCTGAATTATTCGTAATGCAAACAGAGAAACAAATTTTCACAGACTACATCGAAATGACGGAACGGGTTGTTCAGGAGAATACCCTTCTCTATGTAATATTTGTAAGAAAATCTTAAACAGTTTGCATGGTCCCTACATTCAGGGCGATTATTCATGATTTCTACCAGACGTCACATTTCTTCACAATTGAAATTTTATGATTCACTGCAAGGAACATCCTTTTTTCTGTTCAAGTTGATCGCATATAGCAACTGCATTTTTTAGTACACACACTGAATCTACGCTACATGACGATGGAGCACGTTTCTCAAATTTAATAACTTTAATACCCCCCCACCACCACCTTATTTTGATTGCCTTCGCGGATGAGAATAACAAGAAATTAAAGTCCCTACACATTTCTTTCAAACACCACACAGTATCAGCAGCATCCCTTTTTAGTAGTTAAGTTGCTAAGGGGGTGTACGCTGCATTTTTAGTACATATGTCCCACTTGGCATGAGTGTTTCTTGGGACAACAGAAAGAAATTCATCCAGATCCAATATCTATGTACAGAAGTCTCTGATTTGCATAAATTATGCTAATAAGCCTTTCTTACGTAAAATAAAAAATTCTAAAATATATCTTTGAGGCATCCACTCATAAAATTTAGTCATCTTTTATGACAGCGGTTCCAACAGTAATTTTTGGGACTTCTTTGGTGAGATCCAGTTTAACCAAGGTGGCGGAAAAACAAAATGGCCGCCAAACTGAATGAAATATTTTTAGAGTTGTGCAAATATTGCAAATTTCCACAATCCTCAATCTTAATGACGTAACTTAATGTTCTAAAATTAAGGATGACCTTCACAATCCTTGGCACAAGAGAACTTAGAACTCTTATACTTGTGGGGATTTTTTACTGTATTGTTTTTACTTCTTCGGTGTTGCTACAAAGGCATTTAAGCTATAAATTTCTACAGGAGTAGAAATGTTTCTGACTCACTGATGAATCTATTTTAATCATTTTTATCCACAAGCCGTTCTCAAACTATCACAATTCTTGCAAATCCTTCTCAAGGTACCACGCCCTTAAAGCCTCACCATATGGCTGTGTTACCATCAATACCGTCTCAAACATTCGCATTATTCAATGGAGGGTGGGGGGGGGGGTTCTACAATAACATAGATTTTTCTTGTGCACAGAAGTTATTATGGGAGAGCAGATCATTGCTAGAATGCAAAGTAGTGGAATTCAGGGGAAGACACATTTTGTGAAATTGAAAGCTTATAAGAATTACTAGGCAGAAGGCTCGCCCTCTACCTGGCGGATGCATTTTGCTAGGAATTTAAAGCCTCTCAGTACAAAGTCAGCACCCACGTTTGTTAAGAAATTGATTTCTAATGTGCGAATACGGCACGGCACACACTTCATATTTTGTAACCATTACTGGGGCAATAAAACATTACTTTGACCAAAACACTTTTTAGAAAAAAGTACATCTCCGACCTCTGCAGGGACCCTGCATCGATAAAGTATCTTAGAGTAATCTAATATCATGAATAGCATATACGGTTGCATTAGTAGCATGTATTTGTCGTTACACTTTCTTATATCTGGTGCAATGCCAAAGCTAAATTGTCACTAAAAATGAGAAATTATCATTAATAATTTCTAAGCATGTAATTAATTGATTTGCCAAAGATACCACCATTTTGCATCTAAGTCACCTTATCTTAATCAGAAATTTTAAAGGGGAGGAGTTGTTAGCCCAAGCCATCTTTCCTTTACAGTTCACCAAAAATAAGAATTTGTGAGTTTTCCAATACTAATCAGTTAAATATTTGTAGAAAAAACATTATTTTGCATATAAGCTATCGTAAATGAACAAAACTTTTACAAAGGGGAAGGTACCCCTCACTTAGATCCCCCCGGACATCACCTGCACAAGGTGACGAACTAAGGGTTTGTCACTGTTTTTCAAGTATTATATCGACAATCCCGTGAGACTAGGTTGTGTCTTCTTGTTTGCATATTCAAGTGTAATAACGTCTTCATTTTGGAAAGACAAATGTTTTCTGTGTTTAATGTGTTATTTTCAGTCCATTATTATATATTCTGATCACTGTTAGTGACAAAGATACGATACGTTACTGTACACTTCGTTTTTACAACTTGACAATTGATAGTTGTAGAGCTTACAAGTTTTTAACTTCTTTAATTTATTAGACAATTGCGTAACTATTCATCCATTAATTTGTGCATTCTCTCCAAGTTGATTAAACTGAAGAAACGAGATGAAAAAAGTTGGTCATCTTGTTCGCCTACAAGTGTACCAGGAATGGACCCTTAAAATGTGTGTCTAAGGACCCTCAAATATTAAAAAAAATTCCAAAGGGGCGGTAAACATCCCTCCCCCTTAACTCCTCCCCCAGGAAGGTAGTTCGAAACAATGTTTAACCCCCACCCAGTCGAGAAAAACAGCTTTCGATAACTTTTGAAACAAATGTAAATAAAAAATAATTTGAAATCCAAATTTTTCTCTCAAAAATGTAATTTATAGTAAAGAATTTTGTAACTTGTAAATTGCAAATATGAGATATTAGAATTTGGAATGGTTAATGCAGCAAAAATTACCCAGAAAGTTTCATTTCCTGTAATCTGGGATGTTTTTTTTTTCAAAATTTTCTCGGTTCGCTCCGCGCCATCTTATGGTGGCTCCCCGCTTAGATAGTGCCATATTTTGCCTCCCTCATAAATACAATCCTGGACAGTGTCCAGTCTTTGTATGTAATGACGGTTTATTTAACAAATGATCTTTTAAAAAAATGTACACGGTGCAGGCAAATAAGTCGTTTGTAATTAGCAAATTTCAAGTCCTGTTCCCATAAACCAGTCAACCGGATAAAGTATTCTTCCCAATATCAGCTGGTGTTAAATTGAAATGTTCTCCGTTTCCGTTCGTAAAACAAGCCAAAACTAAAGAAAATCTGGGTGAAACTTGGCTATTACTGCTAGGGCAAAACATAGTAAGTCATAATAATTAGGACTTAGTCATTTAATGAGTCTAATCAACAATGGCGCAAACATACGTTAATTCGAATCTGATTAGACTACTTTCAATCTTCAAAATAATCCCTTTTAGTTTGATTTTCTCTGCTAATAATACAGGTTTAACAATGGCTTAGTCAAACCTGAATCCGCTAACGAGTTCACATTTCCCACCGATGCAAAATCGTTACATGAAGTTTGTATTGTTAAGTTCGCAAGCTGGTCCATTGTGGGAAAACTTGTCAATGTACCTCCAGTTGACGCACACTTAGTCGTGTCAATTATGTAACTTCATAAGTCGGTCTTTCTCTTTCTATGACAAGTTGTAAATAGTCATGTTTATTTAGATATTAACGTATCTCTGTTCTATACTGAAAGTATTTTAGAAAAGGATGTTAAACGATATTTGGAGCAAGCTGAAACAGCTACATTCTACAACTCTCTCATTTACCAAAAGAAAAAAATATGTAACGATATGATGGTATTAATCTCTTTCCTGTTGTACAGTCTATTTGAAATGAACTACTGCAATAAGGGATGTGTAAGAAAGATTGATGCTAGAAAATCAAAGATAGTGTAAAAGTTACCCAACCTCAATGATAACAGAAATGAGTAGTTGAATGCCAATGGAAATTTCCATCTTACGTAACTATCACTGCTTATTAAATGGTAGATATATTTTTATTCTTTTATTAATCTGAAGGAGGATAATTTATATATCTGCTTATTTATACTTCAGTATTTAGTTTTATTTATTTTAATGTTCTTTGACATGTAAAAATTATGAAAGTCGTGTTATAGAATGAGGAAAATGTATAAGCAGGCTCGACAATTCTACAAACGATCTGACAATTTGTAAACAATGGCACTATATCTATCATGATAAAATCCTCAAAATGGGCTCCATGACAACAGATTACAAAATTAAAAATAATGTCAATTTCAGTGTGAGCTATTTTCCCCCGACTGATCATTCAATGCCTTTAACCAATGAATATACACATGGTAAGTGAAATAAATGTTTCAAGAGACTGGAGTAACTCTTTACTTTTATGTTTCAAACATTCCTGTCTTTTCCTTGTATTACCATAATTAATTTCAAATGAATCATAACATATTCACAAATACGATTTATAAATAGTAAAAAATTTCACATTTTCAGTCAACTATTTACATCAAGGAGAAAGTAGAACCAAAACTTGTCCAGTAAAGTGACTCCTGCATGCTACCCAGTTACGACATTTTAGGTTCCTCCCACTTAGTTTTTCACTTCTTTTTATATTCCTTCGTAGCGCCATCTTTCCCGCTGCTCATCGTCTAGACAGATTGAACGCACAATCGGGTGTCGTATTCGATCAATGAAGAGGGTCTCTCTGTTAGAAATCGTTTCGTAAATGGGTGTATTGAGCACATTTCTACTTGAAATTTACTACTCAACACATTTCTACTCTGATATTCACACTTTGTGATGCTATCAGTGATTAGAAAAAGGATTTCATCAAGGAGTTGCAAAGTATTGGGCATTTCCTATTAAAATTACAGTCCAAAATGTAAGAATTTGAATAGAAGTAAAGGTTCCAAAATACATACCTGAAGATACCTGATAGGGTTTTGAAGTAACAACTTATTACACGTTGAACCCCTACCCTAAAGATTTACAGTACGGAATCCTGTAACGCATTCCTAATTTTCCTGTGACCGGCTAAGTAACTATCAAAAACTTATTCAAAATTACTAACGATGTTAAATTCTAAATACCTTCGTTGGACAATCGTTTTAAATAGCTGCAGTGGCTCAAATTTACAGCTACTGATAGTTTGCAAAATTGAATGCACGTACTATCGGTAATGTAATGTGAAGACTTGGAGTGCAATTCGGAGTTTCCCATTCGTTATAAATGCATATATTGTCACCATCAGATTGAAGCTCAACTGGAAATAATGCCAGTGTATCGTGGCACCCGCACTTCACGCTCAAATGGGTTGTATCGTCTTATTTTGCGTCTTTTTTCATGCATAATTGAACGGTAAAGGTTTTGAAAAAAGACGCGGGGTGTTTTTGAAAATTTGATACCCATGGCCTTCCCTCTCTTTTGACATACTCGCAATTTTGTGAATAAGAATGGCGTAAAAGGAGCAGTACACATAGCTGTATACATTCAACGGAATGCCACACTGCTATCAGATATTGTAGATACAGCTCACCGTGGAAGCGAAAAATCATGGCAGCAAGAGTTTTTATGGTGAGAAGATAAAAATTTTCTATCTAGTTTTCTTTTTAACAAAATGTTGTTGTAGCAGCTTACTGTTTGTGTCAATTTTTATATCCGTTGTAAGAGCTCTCTTCTACTTTGTAATTTCACGAGGAATCATGGTAAGAATTAATTTATGCACAGTATTCAAAAAACAAAAAGGAAAAGGGAAAGATACTGTCTGCCAAGGAGGACTGTGACGACAAACGATTTCGAAGTAACGTCAAAGGATCACAAGCTTTGTGTAAAGACCATGTGCAATGAGCTAACCAACATAGTATGCTTTCATTTAGCTTAATCTGAGTGTGACTTGAGCAAAAAAAAATGAATTGTTAATTTCGTTAACGATGTTCATACCGTATTTACTAATTCAAGCAACATAATGATGCTGATTAAGACGGTTGATGCGTTACCACTCGTGTTTCAGAGCACTGAAATTAATAGATTTAACAAACAATGTCTGTGACATTTTCTAGAAAGAATCTTCTTATATGAGCTCTCTTCTTTAAAAAGTGAACCGTTGTATTTTTCTGAAGTTACTTGGTGTCTTCTTGATGGTGTATTTACCAGTAATTCTAGGTAAGATCTATTAAGGAAACGATAAAAATTTTCATTAAATGTAGCAAAGGAAGTTTTTTAAAAACAAAATGAACAGAATTAAGATATATGTTCGACCGTAAGGTAATTTCCATTTGTATTTATCTTATTGCAGCCCTATCAATTTTTATACATCATCTTCAGAAACCGATAGTTACTTTTCCTATGAAATTGTTTATAAAGAATAAGGACTGTGCATTATTGATCAATAGGCACTGACGAAACTGTATTAATACTTTTTGACATAGACCAATAGAAAGACAGGGAAGCAGTTACTTATTTCTCTTGAATACCTCTGAAGGGAAGATATAAGCAAAATTAGTCTGAAATTTAAGCAGAAATTTTATTAATCACTGACAAGGCTCATAAGGGGAAACGGAACTGTACCAAAGGCCATTTGATGTCATTAAATGTCAAAACCTTAAACCTCGTTAATACTTTATTTCAAAACAGGAATAGTGGGTCCTTGTACTACCTAGTGTAAAAATCTAGAATGCAATGGGAAGAGGACGTATCATTTTTGGTTGAGAGGAAAGTCAACCCGGGGTCACTGGAGGTTGAACTAAGAAAACCTATAAAATTGTTATAAAACAAGCTATCTCAAAAAGGGAAGCAAAACAGGACGGTCTGCTTGACAGGATGATGCGATATACTAAGTCCAGCAATCCTGTTGGTCGGTGGAGGTCACAAGAAGGCAAGCAGTGAAATACACGTGAACACAATTTCTCATAAATTGTAAGCTTGATGGATTTCGCAGTTCATACGTGAATGATTCACATTTACTCTGAAAAGTTTCTTGTTTTGCACTATCATGTCACCGAAAGTCAAATTGCATAAACACATTGAACACAAAATTTCAAGAAAAGCAAGTTTTAGGGATCTCCTACTTTGCATGTAAATATCCTAGGCTGCGTTGCATTCAATATCCATTTTGATTTTGGTAGGGGTAGCAACCCATTTGAGACCAACGAAAGTCAAATTGCGATAAGACTTCTCAAATGTGATATTTTTAGAGGGAACATTTGAGGGATCTCTTACTTTCAGATATTCCATGGTGAGTTATAGAAGTAGCCTATAGTGACTTTTGGAAAAGATCAAAGGTAATGCTAAGTTACCAGAGGTCAAATTGACAAAATCTAATCAACATAACAACTCAAAAGGGAGAACTATGAGGGGTGTCATACTGCTCTTGTAGTTGCCCACATTAAGGAATTGCGGAAAGAACATTTCACTTAATTTGATATTTTTACTTCGAATTACTCTTGTTTTTCTTTTCAATTATCCCTTAGGTTTCTTCCCACAAAACCCTAAAAACTGTTCTTGTTCTTTAACAAAAGCCTCTACTTCGATATTGCTATATTTTTGTAATTGAACCTTTATACTTGCTAACAGTTTGGACCGGAACGAAATGTTCATAGTCAAAATCAAATGCGTACTGATGTTAATACTCTTTCTGGCCCATACGTTTTCCATTTGTATTTGAAATTTAGTTTGAGATAAGCAATTGGAAGTCAAAGTGTCCCCAACTTAACAGATGTACTTTACTCAGCCTAGGGAAAATATCGAAACGACAATTGACCCGTTAACTAATTAAATACATAAAGTATCGTGTTTCGCTTCGTTATGTTAAAGTACAAATAGGGTTTAACTACTACCAGACCGAAGCTAATTTTTTTTTTATTTTATAGACACTTTATTTCAATAACAAAATAGCTGAAAATGTAACTTGTAACGTTAGCACAAATTACCAGCAGATTACGAAAGTGAGGGAAAATCAGTGTCAGCTCGAACACTGCTCTGTCCTCCTTTTATTCGTCACCAAAATAGTCTGTCCCTACATCTTCCAACAGCATCATTGTATGTAATCTAAAGAAGGTGTAAGACCAAATACATGTCATATTTATGGTAGGCTACGCCATAAATGGGTATTAACATGATTTGCTTTATGAGGGGCTAACTCTCTTTGAAGGGGAGGGGTAGAATTTTTCCCATGTTTTATCTCGAATGTAATACGTGTGTGACCATCAAAGAGCATTAACCGATATAACAAGGCCTTATATATGAACGACGTCTTAAAAGACATTCATAAAATACTTGTACATGCTAATACAAACTTGATAAACAGGTTAAAAGTGAAAGGAAAGTCTTAAATTTCAAATGTATTTTTAACATAGCTTAAAAAATGAAACCAATTTATCCAACTCTCCTCTTTACATAGTAATCCTGAACTGGGATATAAATTATTAAAGCTTATTCACTAGACTTTAAATTTATGGTAAATTATGCAGTAGTTCGCGCTATCTTTCTTTTGCGGCTCTGTGAAAAGTTCATCCCCCTTGAGAGTGAAAAAAATCACCCCCTTCGAGAGTTATATTTTCTTGGCGACTGGTCTGCGTATTACAGTTGTTCAGGGGTTACAATAGAGCTATGTAAAGCCTAACCATGAAAGAACAGCGATATCCTTCTGCGTGCAGCATGCCATGGCCAGAGCTCTTCTCCCCTCTGGCGCTACCCCTGACTCCATGATATCAAACTGTTTTTTTTTCTTAACATTTAAGCTCGGGACTAACCTACTTAAAAACAATACAAGGCACAGTAACCACTAGTGGCTGCAAACCTTTCTCCAACTTCTTCACTACGCCCATACATGCTCCTACACTTCTACCATGACACTGACATTTCTTTAACTTTTGAAAGATCTGATAAATTGAAGAAAACGATCAAGTAAGCCAAGCAATCTTGTGTAAGAAATTTTCTTGAATGTGTTTTACTAAAACTGCAGCAGTTAACCTTGATAAGCATGTGAGTGTGAAGCATACTAGGATATAATGATATCCCATAGGCCAAACCGTTTGGATTGTAAATAACTCTAATAACTAGGAGAATGGAAGGTTGATAATCAGGCATTTTAGCAGAAGAGAATACCTTTGCATAACAAGGTTTAACGCCAAGTTACACTTATGATATCGCAATACATCCAGTTGGTCTTAAAACAAGATACGAATGCAACTGATAAGTAATTCTCTATGTTTACAGCCCTGGACAATCTTTTCTGTTTATGGCTGAAACCTGCAGCAAATATGTGGTGAATAAACCTCTTATCCTCTTTCCTCCACTCAGGTGGTTCCCGGAAGAGGGGTAGTGGCGACGTCCCTAGAAAACTTGTCAGAAAGAACATTGCCATTGTACATCTCAAACACATTTCTCCTCTTGAATTTTTTACTTCCTTTGGAAGCTACTCCCTCCTTAAACTAACTTCATGGCTAAGGTCTTGATGTCAGACAAAAGAAACTTTAGCTCAGTGGATAGGTGCGACTTTAGTCGGTCCTAAGTATTAAAGCTGAGGATCTCTACTCTATCACCTATACATACTTCTCTAACACTGGAAGAAAATATTTCATTAAACGAACGTGATTAGTTTTGTCAAAGATTCTTCAGGGGCTTATTTGGTACAAGTCTAAGTATTTACCCTGCACCGGCCTCTTAAGGAGTAAATGGTCTTAAACAATTACTATTTAAATGGATCCGATTTTCTTTTTTTTTTCTCTATTAGCGGCAGATTCTTGTTACGACAGATGTGATAGTGTAAGCGACCCTGAGCACTACACATGTCAGTGTGATCAACCAATATGTGGTATGTTCGGAGACTGCTGTGCAGATTACACAGAGCACTGTGGTAAGTCAAACCATGCAACTGCATACAGAGTTAGGCATTGAAAGGTAGAAAATGGCCTGCGGTTTCAAAGACTAACTTGAACTTGAACTT
>WURT03640259.1:0-20085 GCA_009936505.3 Holothuria glaberrima | reverse complement strand
GTTATTTTGTCAAATTTGGAGTCTCAACGGTTTATTCACCAATAATAGTTCGCCAAATGCGATTTATTCCTTAAATATCAAGATCCTTGGGGGCACAATTGTGACTTTTCATTTAACAGAAATCCTTGAAAAATTTTCAGGAATTGAAAAAGGTCTTGATCGAACTTACACAGTTCCCTTGTGGAAGCACTTTTTTCAATAAAATCATGATATTTGGATACTCCCTATTTTCATGTACAACCAATTTTTTTTATCTTTTAATGACTTTAAAACAGTGGCAGAAAAGTAAAAACCCAATGGAAGATTTCTTTTTGCATTTTCTTATTTTGCAAAATGGCCAACATTGTCATAGAGAAGCAGTGTTAGTAGAAAAAAAGGACACCTCTTTAAGAAACTTTTAATTTTATGCTATTCTGGCAAAGCTTTGAACTTTTTTCAAAACATCAAATGAGATGGAAAGGCTGGACAGTCACAAACCAAGTGAAAGGATACGTAAAAAACAGAGCAAAAGAGAATACGAAGTTGACCATTCTGCTGCCAATGCAAAAGAAATGAGCTGCTTTGAAACTTAATTCACACATATTGAAATAATTCAATCCTTCCTAGGAGAGCGTCCTCCATCTCAGCTGTGCTATTTGTTTACCAGGGTCTAGTTGCAGGTAGGTGGAGATTACATGGGTAAATAGGAGGTAAGAGAGGGGTGATGTAGACTTACTTCACACCTACTGAAATATTTTCTCAAAGCTTAGAAATTACAAACACCTACTTAAGGATTAAGATATCATTCCTAAAGATGAGGTGACTTCTCTGTTTTCTGATGTTTCTTTGTTCCAAGGTTTCTATGTCCAGACAAGTCTAAGTAAGGGTCAGTGTCAGTCTGGATAAAGGATTTAATTGGTTTAAAGAGTTATATTGGGGTTAGAGAATCAAAGGTAATATGCAGTTGCCCCAAAATTGCTTTGAAAAACTAGCAAACTCTTGCATATCTCCTCTTATTTGCCTTATAACTACTGAAGATGATTTTGAGAATTATCTTTTACATCAAAAGGTAAAGCAAGGAGTTATTCTCCATTAATTTAACAATTTTGATAACAAAAGTATTGTCACATGATCTAAAAAAGCCATTCATGAATAAGGATGACAGAATATACTAATTCTGATTATGGTGACTGCATTTTCCCTTTAATGTCACATGTCATAACATAGGGATGTCAGAACACAGGGGTCTAGCCAATGATAAAGGTAATTGTCAAAAGAAAAATTTGATATACAAAATTTAAACGGTAATAATTTAGTTAACAGTGTAATTTGCTACCGATACGTATAAAAGGTTAAAAAGCAAATAAATATAGCAGAGTTAATACCCTACAATATTTCATTTACTTTAAGGGTATATGAAAAACATAAGAGCATGAAAACATCCTCTACAATCTCTCAAATAATTTGGCACATCTTAATAACGCATCCTGTTTGTCGGGAGCAAACATTTCTGTCCTGGGGAATATAATGAAATTGTCCCGGGGCCCCTATGGCATTTTTACCTGTCTTAAAGTTTCCCTATACATCTTTCTCACTGCTTCAATTTCTACCTCAGAACTGGCAAATGCCGTGAAGGTCATTTAGAAGACTTTTTACTCAACAAGTGAGCTGGCAAATTATTGTAAATGCCAAACCACGTGCTGAAAGACTCGCAAGAGTGAGCAGAATTCTTAAACTGATGCGTGCAGGATGAAATCTGTCATAGGGGGCAGCTACATCATCTGACAGAATGATCTAGCAGAGTAATTCTCACATAATTTTCTCGGCAAAGGTCTTCAAACCTCGGGGAGGTTGAAGATATGGAGTCAATGTAACAATGTAATACCGAAAAGTTGTGACTTATCCTCCGAAAATCAAGAGACATCAAAATTCATTAGCTTCTAACTTCTGTGTTAAAGTTTAAAGAGGCTTGTAAAAACTAATGCCAAAGCCTACTGAGTATTGAAAAAGGGACCAGAAAGAAAAAGAAAGATAACATATACTCAGAAAATTAAAAGTGTGACGTGGAATTTTCTTTAACTATCACGATGACCACGATTTTTTTAAAGATTAATTGTTTTAGCAAATATTTGCTGCTTATTCTTACCTTTCATATTCCCCTACATGTCTGGATGTGATTATGTTTCTTCCACCATAGAAGGGATGTCAAATATTTATTGCGAATACTTCACAATTGGGCAGAGGTTTTCAACCATGTTTACGATACTTTGGTCAGAGTATAAGCGTATTAAACTGGAAAGATTGCCACCTGTGACAAAAACAAACAAACAAATAGATAAAAACAAGCACTGAAAGTGAAATAAAAACTTATATTACTCCAGCTTTTTTCAATGGTTAATATAAAGAAATTTCCTGTCATCTTTTTCTTCAAAATATACTTTGTCTGAAATGTTGCAAATTCATCATAAAACTACCTGCAAGACAGTAGTCAGGCAGCCATTTTGGTCCGCATAAATTTGTTCGCACAGTGTTGACACTTTTAACCCAAATGATCTGCTGTCCATATTTATGGTAAGTCCATAGTTTTTTAAGTGATTTTGCTGCTTTACTACATGCATCTGGCTAAATGTTACAGCATATTTATCTCCTTGAAACACAATTTCCGATATGTCATCCACTGATAGTGATGGCACTGTAGCCATGGAATGTACTTTACATATTCCTTCTAAAATATTGAGTCATTTTAAACAGAGTCACTAGACGAAGAAGAGTTTGAACTTCAATTTAGGTTTGATATGTTAGACGGAACTTAAGCATTCAATTTCTACATGCGGTTCCTGAGATACAGCCCTGTATAAGCAGATGAGGTTGTAATGTTTTCCATGCAAAGTGAACTTGAAACAAGCACATGCGGCATAATAAACTCAAATTAATTACCAGTTTTGTTTTTCTTTAAACTTAAAGCCGGACGCACACGGACGACAGAAACGCGAAACATGAAACAGAAAACATGTTTTCCCGCTGACGTTCATGTGTGTTGGACGAAAACCAAAATTTCTTCTGAAACACATGTTTAACTAAACACTTGTTTCACGAATCAAGCAGTACTTATTTTCTGTCTCATGTTTCGTGTTTTCTTTTGTCCGTATGCGTTCAGCTTAACCAATTTTCTCCTTAAATATCCATGTTTTCCTAATGTGAATGCATGAATGCATGAGAGGCAAGGAAATTTTACAAAATTATGATTACCCATACCATACTCGTACCCCATACAGATTTCAAGCTCAAAAGAATAGACTGAAAAACAATGAAAACAAAGCATTGTTCATCAGTAAAAAGAGGCAATGCTTGCTCCAAGTTCACCTAAGGTAAAAATTGTGCGATTTCAGCAGCTAATATCATGAGGAGCACACTCTGAATTTGAACGGAAATTTCGCAACAGTGCTAAACTTTACCTTTCACATCTCTTAAACAAATATTTGCTTGAGCCTTCCCTTCAAAATCAACTCTTTTTTTTGAAAAAATTTCAAAAACAAAAAAAGGTTATTGAGCTTCATCAGAGTATTACAAAAACCTTGAAAGTTGAAATACTAAAATACAGGAATCAGAATTCAACCTTGAGAATATGAAGACTGCTTCTCTTCACATTTAGCAGATAAAATGCATTTGAATGGTGTGACATGCACGCACTACTTCAGCTAATGTTCATTTTTGTTATTAAAAACAGTTTGTAACATGAGGAGTGTTCCACACACCAAAGCACCTTCCCTTCCATTTTTTAAGTAACAGCATACTTCCACGAGGATATCTTTGCATTAGCTGACATCCCTAGGGTTCCTTGTAAGGTGATTTGGCCTACTGAGGCGGGCAATAAACTTTAATGTATCTTATGAAAACATTCTTGCATGATTAAAATGAGTATGGGACTTTATTCACACATCAAAAAAAGGCTTTTTGTTTCAGCAGCAATTTGTCTTCTACAAATTTTGTCATTAATCATGATTTCATCACCAACAAATCTTTGGCCAGGATTATGTCAGCTGTTACTCTTAATAATGTTTCTTCTTCAAGGGAAACATCTCTAAGCATGCAGAACCAGCACAATTTAAATAATATAAATATGAAGACACTGGCTGGTCAATGTTCTCCCTTACAAGTTTCAAGGTTACTACTTGAACAAAGAAGACGTGCTCTTTATTTATAGAAAGATAGCAAATCCCTGGATACCAGGGGAAGCACCAGATGGAGGTAAGGGAGGGTAACGCCCCCCACCATCTGGCAAATTTTCCTGTTTCATCAGGGAGCCTTACGTGTACGATAAAAGATGTAGTGTAAAACGATGACCAGTCGATAAAAACTCAAAAATTTTCTGAATTTCCACATTGAAAAACCAAATTTTTCAAATTTTCTATAATAAAAAAGGAAAATTTTCTACCTTTAATTTGCTTTTGATATCCTTTCAGCAACCCGCAGCCCTGGTGCGACCCCTGCTAGATACCTGAGATTAATTTTGCAATATGCATGACTTTTAATAACAATCGTTAAGTCCATTACTGTGAGGATTTGGAGTTAATGAAAAAGTTCAGTTACTTATAGTACAATGTTTGCCATGGTCAAAAGAATAAGAATGATGGGATACAAAACAAAAAGGCTTAATAATTATGTTTGAGTTTGATTCCCAGCTGGGTAAAGTGAGGCACTTTTCACTCAAAAACCATCTACCATCCTCCAATTTCAAATGACATCCTTAATTTTAAAGATTCCAGATTTGCTCTATAATTTGCCAAACTGAAAATTCAATATGATTTTTCATTTTGTTTTTTCATTAATTGTTACTAAAACACCAGAAAGTGTATATAAGAGGCAAGGATTATTGCAAATCTTGCAAATCTATGGATTTTAACTTTTTGCTAACTTATTTTACACAAGTCATTCCTCCTCCTCCAGTTAATCCAACTGTGTTTTCAACCAGCTTTTAGTTTTCCAATGTAGGGATTAGGCTTGGGCAGGTTATCCAATGCTAATTCAGAGTGGTAACTTTTGGCCACGAGTTGAATAACAATCCCACTTTCCTAGGGATCCCAACTCCAGAGGATTATCAAATACTGTCAAAAATATGAAAGCAATCATACTTTGATGATTCCCTTTGCCTTAATTCACAAGGTTTTCACTGGAGTGTTTCAAGACACTGGCTCTTTTGTTCTTTTCCTTTTCAAAGTTGGGCTCTACAATTCTCCAATGTTGGCAGTTCAGTACCTCAGTCATTGCTGAGGTATATGTTCCTGTGTCAGTTATAACATCACTGGGGGAATTGCGACTAATAGAGCCGCATTTATCCCACTCCAAAAATATTGGAGTCACCCAAGCGTAGTAAGGGTAAGTTATACATTATTTAACGTTTAAAATTACCAGAAAAAATCATTTCGTGTAACTTCAAAACCAGGGGTTGCGCTCCCCCCATCGGGGAAGGCTGGCCCCCCAGTCAGGGAATTTTTACATTTTAGTCGGGAAGTCTGAGTCAATACAATCAAGTTTGTAGTCCCTGACAGCAACTAGTTGCCCCATGGTTGAACTTGTTTTTTGCTCTCAAGAGGACACTTTCTCCAATAAAACTCCAAAGTTTTTGGCGTGCTAACGTGGGCTGTAGAATCACTCCTGTTTCTTCAATAGTTCCATTGTGCTAGTAGCACAAGTCCTGTCCATCTTACCCCGTAACATGTAGGCAGAATACACAGTTTATGTAGAGGTCGTAAATTTCATCCCATATCTCAAAAGCCTAGTTGCTGTTCTCTTTTGTGTGTCATGCTGTACAGTCAGTTAGAGAGCGACTCACAGAGCAAAGTTTGGCTATCTCATCGCGTAGTTTCGATACAATGTACGTTATCACTGATACGGTCTACAACCCCTACAGTCTTTCCTTTTCTCTTTTTGTTCTTAATGATTACATATGTCTTTTGTGTAAGCCTACCAAAAAGTTTCATGCACTTCGCGAAATTTGCAATTTCACCATTCAGATTCAAAAAGAACGCTATCAGTGTGCAACTTGGCTCTTGAAGTTAAGTGAAATAATGCAAAAAATGCCTTGCAGTACCATGGACAAGTTATAGCTACTTCATATCCCCTTCTCATCACCCCTTCAACATAGGGGCTTTCACAACTTGGGGGTGGCTGGTATGCCCTGGCCCATGTCAGGAAATTTCTGTCGCCCACCATGGACAGTTATTTTGGCATTCAAAAGGATCATTTCTGCGATAAAACCCAAAATTTTCCGTACGCTTTGCCCACTCTTCCTCAGGTCTGATCCATTTCTTATAGCTAATTATAGTTCCACCTTTTCAAGAAACTTAATAAGCAGAATACATGGATTTATGTAAATGTCAGGAATTTTTTCTCATTTCGCTAAACGTAGTTATATTGTTCTTGTGTCTGTCACACAGTACAACTAGTGACCCAAGGAGGGAAGTACCATGTAAGTTATGCCCAGTAGGGCCCAACTGCCCGAAAAATTGACCTTTATCAGCTTAAAGTAAGTGCAAATTCTTTTAGTGTAGGCTCACCCAAAAATTTTTGTGCACTTTGCACACTTTGCAATTTCACAGTTTAGATTTCAGGAAAAACATTAAATCAGCATGAAGCTATGTTCCTATATACAAATTTTATGCAATGTATGCCCTGCAATGGCATGGTATAGTACACAGGTTTTCTTCAAATCCCCCTTAACCAACCCCTCCGACCACATCGGGCTGTCAGAGCTTCGGGCAGCTGGCCCCGTCGGGAGTCTAGCCCCCCTCCCCGTAGGGCAAATCCTGGCACCACCTCTGTTCAAAACTGCCATGCTAAATTTGAGCATAATTACTCCCCAAATATCACATACTGTATATCTCCAAAACATAGAATCTTTTCAATATTGACAACAATAACATAAACTTTTACTCTGATACATTAATTCGAAGTCTCCTCTTTTCACCAAACTGTTGGACCACCCATGGTCACAATATTTTGTCTTGACTTCAATTACAAAATAACAACCACCTAGGTGTCCAACAGCTGAGTTTAACTTTCCCCCCTTACATCCACCTATGCTAGTCCCCCCCCCCCACCCAAAATAGGCCTTTGGGCACTGTAAAAACAACAATCAGTATAATTATTGCATCCTGATAAAATCGGTTTTTAACAAACTTTGCATGATAGTCCTGGCACACACAGCATTCCTAATTGAAAACTTATCCTAAGGTTGTGCCACTGATAGTCTAAAAATTTATGTAGCATGAGCAGGTGAGTCTTACTGTATGTGCAAATAGCTCATTTTAATACTTTTTGCAATTAGCATCATCGTACAGAATGTCAACTTTTCAATTTTAATTACCCAACTTTTTCTTTGATTTTTGAAGATTACCATTTTTACAATTCATTCAATTTCTTTTATTTTTCGGGGTTTTTCATGAAATAGTTGAAAACAGCAATAACTGTCATCGATACTGTCATTAGTGCAGCATATAAGCCTACCCCAGTCTATCTGCAGGAATTCCCTGCTCTTCTAGGCCCCTTTACATTATGAGTCTACTCAGCGTAATGCGTATCCAGCTACTTCAGTTCAGTGCCGTGATCAAATGCATACTCAACACTCCTCTAAAAGACCTTGCAACTATCTTACATGGCATTTAAAACATTTTAACAAATAGCTTTACATCCATTTTATCCATAAAAAAATTAAAGTACCTTCATTTGCTTATTTTCATAAAAAAACAAAAAACATAAAATAAGTGACCAAAATAAAATAGCCTTGACCATGCATACAACAAAGATAGTTTGAGCATGTAGGGATAAAATTAAGTGCCATGGCAAAAAAGAAAAAAACAAAACAACAACATTGGAGGCCAAAAATCAATGGTTGAGTAAGGACAAGCTAAAAATATATTTTTCACTCAAAAAGCAGAATTCTTGAAGTAATCCTCTTCATTTTACGAACATGTTCTCCGCGATTTACTACACATATCAAAAGGAGATTCTGTTTTTCAGTCAGCCTGTTATTAGCATAAAATGAATTTTCTGGGAAAATTTTTGGGGCTTCGTATGATTTTCCAAGTGGCAATTTGTGTCAGTGTATCACACATGACAGGCTCATAGTTTTTGCCTGATGGTAAATCAAGCATTATTGCAGTGAATGTTTACATCAACCAGCATCATAGTGTAATTTGATAGCATAAAATGACCACTGGCAAAGTGCCAATGTCTATTGTGATGAGTTGGATGTTTTCGGATTGTCGTGGATAATGAAACGACGGACAGTAATTTGTCCATTTTTGCAGGCATCAAGAATTGATTAATTTGCAATGCTCTTACTGTCAAATGATCTGCTTACATCCAAGGGAAGAAATGGTCTCATTTATCATTCCAGGTCACTTTCTTTAAAGCATTTGGGAGTGTAGAATTATGTGAGGGTTCACACTATATACATTACTGGCAGAATTGAATGAACTTCTCAATGCAGTCGGGAATTGCAATTTGGTAAAAGAAAAGAGATAAAATATCACATCACCTGGGGATTTTTAAACCTGCTATCTGTTGCACACAATACTTCGAAATAAAAAGTGTTAAAAAGCTTTCTACACAGAGAAAGGAACCTTCACCATCTTCCCAACCCCTTTTTCCAGGGAGGCCCTAGACTGAAGAATGCTCTCCTGGTCAATATTAGGCAGCTGGAGACATTACAGTTACTCTAAAGACGTATCTCTCTTTAAGAAAGTGTTTGATTGACTTTGGTGTTTTTTGTACAGCGCCTTTGAGTTAACCTTAAACGGAAAATGCAGTCACCCCAATCAGAATTAGTATGCCCCATCATTCTTATTCATAAATGGCCTATTTTGATCATGTGACAATATTTTTTTGTAACTGAATTATTAAAATAATGGAGAATAACTCCTTTCTTTACCTTTGCTTATAATAGTCATGTTCAAAAACATCTTCAGAGGTACTTCAAGGGCAAATAAGGGGAGCTTTACAAGAGTTTGCTGATTTATGAAAGCAGTCTTGGAGGACTGCCTGTTGCCTTTAACCTTAAATTCTGCAAAGATGTGAACTATTTCCACTTCCTATTTTGACAGGTAGAGGAAAAAAGTGTCCCCCAAATGTTACACATTTCTTTGCACAGTCATACTCTCTCTGAAAATATTAATTTTAATAACAATGTGGTGATATATTCTATTTTAGCAGAAAAGGAGCAAGGAAGGCTTTAAAATAACTATGACTTAAGTACAATTATGACAACTGCATTTTTTAAATGGAACTAAAAGTATCTGATTACAAGAATTTAATTATTTTAACTGTTTTGTTTATAACAGAACATGTAAAGGATTGGAAATGATTGTACAGAGAAGTACTAAGGTGAGAGTGGAGAGATCAGTAACTTTTTCTCTTTTGAGGAAGCAACAACATTACATATTAATTGAGATTTTTGGTTTGGTTGGGTTTGCTCAGGGTCAACAGTTGAGTTCTCTACTTAGAGATGTAATGTGACTTTAAATACTGACACTTTCCCAACAGTGATTAGATGGTATTAACCTAAGGCAACGCTGAATCTATGAAAAAAAGAATGATGCTCTAAAAACTCATCCAGCCTTTAATTTTAGGGCATCCCCACCCCAAACCTTATCATGAAACTGCTACTAGTGTTAGACTGATTACCAATATCAGGGGCATATCCAGTAATTTTCAATAAGGGGGGGGGGGGAGCAAGTTTTGATTGATTCCCTTTGGAAGATTTTTGTTTTTGGAAGAGGACTCAGATGCCAAAGGTACTATATTTGACACATTTTGAAGTATATTTATTAATTCATTTTTGCCTTAAATTTTTTTCATGCATGACACCCAGTAGAGAGGTGCTCACCTGTTGTACCCCCCTGGATCCACCAATGAATATTCATTATTGGTATTGACCAACATTTCTCATTTTGTCCTGTATCAGCATCGATAAAATTATGCCAACATTACCTAACTGATATTTATGTTCCTATATGCCATGGTACATTATTTGAGTATTTTTTAATTCCAAGTCCATATATTTTACCTCATCAAATGAAATAAGAGTTATGGTGCCCGGTAGTCTACGGCAAGTACTGTATGCAGAATGTTCATTTCACAAGTATCAGTATCTGATCAGTACCAGCCTATACTGAGAACTGAAATATTGGTATCGCTAATGTCAGCTATTCTCAATATCCGTACACCAATAACATCAACATCTTTCAAATCTACTTTTACTTTCCTTTTAAGTTAGTTAGATGAGGTTATATGGCTCAGTTTGTAACCAACTGGTTTAAGTCGGACCGGCCACAGCCTTTTTTCCAGTTGCGACTCACTGGCTTGTTTTCTCTACTCCATTGCTTATGCTGAGCACCAAGCACAATGGCAGTAGGTTCAATTTTTAAAGTCTTTGGTATGACCCGGCCAGGATTCGAACCCCCAACCTTCCGGCTGCAAGTCGGATGCTCTAACCACTTGACCATGCAGTCGGTCAACTGAAACATGGTGCATAAGAACAAACGTGTTGAATACAAGAAACAAGCTAAGGACTTATCCTCCATGAATTCACCAACACACAGGGCTAGATTAAGGCAGAGGCTGAAGGCATGTACCAGCTGCATGGGCTGTGGCCCCAGGCCCCCTGTAAAAAATAGGCTCCCAGAAGCTTAGCGAAAAATATTTTTAAGGACACATTTTTTTCTACACCATACACTGGTTTGTAGGACAAAATTGTCTCTAAAGAGCGCTGCATACGATCAACAGATGTGTATACAATGAAGAAAACAGCACTACATGTCACTGAGGTACATATGCATACTCCATGATATCTAAAATTTGCTTATGTATTGTTAATATGCTACACACCCCCATCAAAGTGTGGCTAAAGTATCATTCTACCATTGGAAAAATTTATAATTTTCTGGTGAATGCTCATTTTCTACACTGAAAGGGTGAAGAATTACCTCTGGTCATCCATGACTCAATGTCCACTGAGTTTCTTGTCTGCCCTGGACATTAAAAACAAATTCCCCACAAAATTAACAGTTTGCAAAGGTAGCAGCAATGAAACTGTCATTTCAATGTGCTCCCAAATGGGACTTACCCCAAGACCCACTGGGTTTTTAATCTAGCCCTGCCAACAGACATGAATAAAAACAGGGGATGAAGGATTATGGTAGGAGAGGATTCTTAAACTACAGGCATATTTATCTGAGCACAAAACTTCTTGGAACCTGGCCAGAAACATGTATCAGTACCCAAGAAAAAGGAAGCGATGGAACACTCCTGTAAAAGTAGTTCTAACAAAAGGAACCAATAAAACAAAACGAAACCAGAAGCCAAAAGGCCTCGTGATTCCTTGCCGTAGTAAATGTTGGGATTTTCTTGAAGATTCTTGGGAAATTTTGCTTTTTGAATTCTTTTGACCCCAGATAACCTTTGACCTCCCCAAAAGAAAAAAAGATTCTTCCCTGAACCATAAAGCATCCATGTACCAAGAACGAAATCTATCCAAGCTTCCTGCCTTAAGATATCATGTAAACAAGGTTTTCAGATTTTGATCCCCAGTGACCCCAGATGATCTTTGACCTCCACCAAAAACAATAGGGTTCTACTTCTCACCATAATGCATCCATGTACATACCAAGTATGAAATTTATCCATATTTCCTATCTTGAGATATCCTGTTTACAAAGTTTTCTGTTTTTGACCTCTGGTGACCTCAAATGACCTTTCACCTCCACCAAAAACAATAGGATTTTTCCTCTCAACATGACAAATCTACGTACCAAATATGAAATGTCAGTCATTGCTATCTCCAGATATCTTGTTTACAAGGTTTTCTGTTTTTGACCTCTGGTGACCTCAAATGACCTTTCACCTCCACCAAAAACAATAGGATTTTCCTCTCAACATGACAAATCTATATACCAAATATGAAGTGTCAGTCATTGCAATCTTCAGATATCGTGTTTACAAGGTTTTCAGTTTTTGACCTCTGGTGACCTCAAATGACCTTTGACCTCCACCAGTAACGACAGGATTTTTCCTCTCAACATGACAAATCTATATACCAAATATGAAAAGTGTCAGTAATTGCTAACTTGAGATATCATGTTTACAAGGTGTTCGGTTTTTTACCTCTGGTGACCTCAAATGACCTTTGACCTCCACCTAAAAGGATAGAGCTCTTCCCCTTAACATGACAAATCTATATACCAAATATGAAAAGTGTCGGTCATTGCCATCTCCAGATATCGTGTTTACAAGGGGCGTCACATATACACATGCACACACGCACATACACAACATCACCATCGCATAGATTCCTTCTGCCTTTGGCAAGGAATCAATAAAATGATAAAGAAAAATAAACTGACAACAATACAGACTGCTCAGATAAATTCAGCAAATATAAAAAAAATTGAACAAATAAAAGTGACACATGTAGAAAAAAATTGCAAGAAATTAAAAGGAAACCAAAAATGAAACAAAAATAGAACAAAAGCAATTAAATTAAGTGGACAAAAGAACACTGAGACCATACAGTGGATATTTCTTATGCATGTTTTACCGAAGCCGCTACTCATTATGGAAATCTAGATCCTCTCTAAATAAAATTTTCATGAGAACTTATTAACACAATAAGGATATGTGAAGATTGCAGCACAACTCACATTACTTTAAAGGAAGTTTAACAAATCCATGCTATACTTTGCGGCAAACGGACTCATTATGGAAATCTACATCCTCTCTAAATAAAATTTTCATGAGAACTTGTTGACACAATAAGGATATGTGAAGATTGCAGCACAACTCACATAACTTTAAAGGAAGTTTAACAAATCTATGCTATACTTTGCGGCAAAGTCTGCTTTCTGCTTCAAAAAATGCACTTATTTGCCTCAAAAGGTCAATTATCACACAAAGTCATGCAAAACATACAAAAAGGAACTAAAATTCATAAAAGGGACTGTTTGAGTGCAAACTTAGTTCCTCTTAGACTGAATAAAGTTGCAAAATAGGGTTTCATGATAAAAGACTTTCACAGTCTTTTGTGATTCACAGTTTGTCATTCAGTACATTGTTCAATGAATTTTGTAAAATGCATTTTTTGTCCAAAATTTTCAACAACACCCACACCTTCAGTCCCCAGGAAAAACCCCAAGCTGTCTTTTTCGAGTACAGGCATTTTCTTAACAACACTGGGTAATAGCATAAAAACAGACCACAGGAAACCCCATGGAGACTGTATCACTGCAGAAAAATCCAACTTCTTAATTGAAATTAAGCTCTACTGCAGCAATCCCATCTGAATTGAGACAGTAGTGACAAACAAAATCATTACAAATCTTTTTCTCTTTGTTTTTTTCGTTTTAAATCAGAAGTGTGGATTTTTCCTTCCAGTATCAAAGCCACCAAGGACATGATCAAAATTGCTGTTGTATAGCCACTGGCCATCATTTTTATTCCAAACAAAAAATTCCCATATGCTCTAGTAGGTTCACATTTAGACTAATATAATTTAATAGCCTTTTGTTGTAGCCGTTGATTCTGGTTGATTTTACTTCCCTCTTCTTTATTTTTTCCTCAAGTTTTTTTGCGGCCAGTCACTGTACTGCATTTGACCTTCTTAATAAAACTGCATATCAATGTGTATAATCTATATAAAGCCTCAGCTAGACGAGAGTGTGGCCATCTACGTGACCTCACTGACCAGATGTAATTACTGAACACATCTTTTATTCAGAGCAATCAATAGTGGAAGCAGGCGATATGTGACTACATCCCCTGACAGAAGGGCATTAGATTTCAAGCGGTCAAGTTTAGCCATTCATCAAAATCCATGCTGCTTTAGAAGTGTGTGTGTGCTCCCCGTATTGTACAGTGAAGCATGCAATCATGGCAAACATGAACACTGTGTACTGTTTGGCATGTGTCCAATTGTAAATAAAGGACCAGGAATGATTGAGGACAGTTGAACTTTGAGTTGCAGGTTTTAAAGGAGGAGACAGGATTCGAAAAATGTAAACGTGCCGAGGATAATTTGGTGGTGGAAGGTTATTGAGGGCAGGCATACCATGACATCACTGACACCGTGGGGGCAAAATGATAGAAAAAAGAGATGAACTCGCAATGGCACGTGGAGAATTTCTGAATAGGTGGCCTTTTCTTTTAATGCACAGGAGAAGTGACCTTGGATGCATCATGGAAGCAATAATTCTCTTATGTTAATTTCCAGTGAATACATTTCATGCAGAGGAGTGCGAGAAATGCTGCTGTTTTTTCATTAGCTTTATATGAAGTATAGCAAATGTATTACTTTGAATGATTGTAAAAATTACAGGGAATGGGAGTGACAAGAACAAATTTGGGCTTGTGGCTGATTCTTGGGCAAAAGTGTCATCTTGATGAATGAAAGTAAACAGTTTATGTCTGGTAAATATTATTAGAGGAGCTTTCAAGTAATTATGGTTATACACGAAAATTAACTGTATGACTTGACTGAAAATCTAGCGACTGATTTTTGTTTTTTTAATGTGAACATCAAAAACGAATATGATTTTCCCTGGGGTTAAAGCTGTTCCCTTATATGAGGCTGTAACTAGGATTTCTGGTTAAAAATTAATCCTGCTAGCACATAAGAACTTGAATCTGAAGCTATTAAGTTGAAAGGGGAGTCAATGTGTCTGTTACCTATGTGGAGGGCAACAGTGCCCATGGAATGAGAAAGGGGAGGGGGAAGAAGAGAACAAGGAGAAAACAAATAGAGGAAGGGGAAGAGAAGGGGAAAACAAATAGAAGTCAGGCCCCCTCTAATTTTTTAAGCTTTCTTTGTGATACTATCTAAATGGCAATGAGGATGGGGAATTCCTTGGTCATCTGTTTGTGCCCTAAAATGTTTGTTTTGGAAGTGCTGTAAACTTGAATCTGAAAATTCTTAAAGATAAAACTGGGCAGGAGGAGAGGATGGACTTTGGGGAGGGAGTTGTAGCTTAACCTTGCACACTTGTTTCCTGAAATTCTAATAAAATGCACCATGGTGGAATGCCTCTAACCAACAATATTTATGATTACTTGCCATTCCTTTATTTTTTATATTTAAACTTAAAACAGTGCTAGGATTGTGCTTTTCTCACTAAATTTTCCAACATTTAAAGATGAATGTAGCCCCCACCTCAAAAAAAGAAAAAAAACATGGGGGGGGGGAACTTTAGGACAAGCAATAGCTTTTAGCAGTATCTGTGATAGACCAGTCTAACAAAAGTTGGCAAACAAAACTGTAACAATCAATGTGGATGCCAAAGCAGCGAGCAGATCAATTATGAAGCAGTTCAATTTTAGCAAATGAATGATAATACTGTTAATTTACTTTGAACACATTATGCATCACAGCAGGTTTGTAGCCAAGGAAGGGGTTACCACCTTCCAAACCTAGCAAAATATGATCCCCCCTTGCCCATGTAAGATTAAAATTTCTACTGCCTTAATACATTTGAGCATATCTGGCCTACTTAAAACATTCCCCCCTCCCTGGAAGCTACTCCCCCCATCCCCATCCTTCCACAACTTCCTCACTTGGGCCTTTAAGAGCTATGTTGTAAATATATAGAGTATGCACCAGTTGGTTGCTTTAGATTACTGATAAAATTGAACAAAATTCAGGCCTTGAAGGGGAAGATTTGTAATCTAATCAAATGTAACCACAAATGTAAGTGGAGCCTGCAAGAGCTTGTAATAAGAACTACTCCTTCACGGTAGGCTTTTAAATCAACATTTTAGCTCATAGCAAGATCCTTTTTAAAACTCCGAAAATCCTGTAAAATGGGTAAAATAGCAAATTACTTTTGGATGACAAAGCCATCTTACTTACCTTTTGTACTTTTCACAAAACTTTATTCACTAACTAATATTAGCATTAAACTGGGGGCCAAACAAATGTATAATCCCCAAACCTCCCTGATATGGGAGATTATGTACCCTCCTCATTTGAATATGTATTCTCTATCTGCCTGATATTCAATACTGTATGACTAAACTTTTTAGAGCACAGTGAAATGCATATTACCACCATTAGAGGGTGTTACAACTGATAACATAGTAATTGACCAATAATGTATCATTAACCAATGATGTAGTAACCAGGGTTTCCATCAAGGGGGGAAAAGGGGGGATTTGTCCCCCTCTTTCCTAAAGAAGGTGGGTAAAATCCTCCCCTTTTCATTTCCATAAAAGTAAAAAAATTGTCAATATCTTGGTTTCTTACGTAAGAAGAGGACACTTTTGAAGAAATGTTTGAACTTACATAAATAAATGGCCTCTAAAACCCTTTAAATTGCACCCTATAGGGGCCTTGAAGCAAGCTTTTGTCCCCCTGAACCCACTTATAACTTTGGCCAAGGACAGCATCAATTTGGACTGGGGGTTTAGCAGTAATAAATCCCCCCCTTTTTTGAGTTTCTGGCAGAATCCCTGGTAACAGTTGACCAATAGTGTATCACTAACCGATAATGTAGTAAAAATTGACTGTTAAAGTAGTAACTTTTTCTACATTATTGGTCAAATGGTAATACATTATCGGTTAAAGTTTTTTTTACTACATTATCGATTTTGGGGTGCTACATTATCGGTTAAAAAGTAACTACATTAACGGTCAATTTTGACTACATTATTGGTAAGTGATACATTATTGGTCAGTTTTTACTACATTATCAGATAGAGATACATTATCGGTCAATTACTATCATTATTGGCTAATTGTAACAGAGGGCAGCCTTGTACCCTAATTTTTCTGTGTGTCGTACACATGTCGTATTTCATCCTTACTTTAATAAGTGATTTAAAATTTCAAATACTCCTTTCAAGCTCTTCATGTTGCATTTTAAAGGAAATATTCAAAACAGGGAAAGAAGAAGGAATGGGGGAAGGGGGGAAGCAAGGCTGAAAGGACTACTAGTCAGTGACAAAGTGCCAATGCCTGTGACAGTTCTGGGCCAATCACTTCATTTGTTCTAGATGGTGATACTACTTAATGATGACAAACTTTCTGTTCATGTTCTTTACACAATAGGAATAAGCCAAGGAACACTTGACAAATTCTCAAAAGTGACATACAAAAGTTAGTTAGTCAGATGAGGTTTTTTGGCTTAGTTTGTAACCAATTGGTTTATATAAAATATGTATTGGATATATAAAAGAGACAAAATAGCACTTTAATGTGAGAAAAAAGAAACTGAAATGCTCTCAAGGACTTGAACATGAACTTAAATACGTTTTACATTTCTACTTTCTTTGGTTACCACAGAAAATAAGCTTCATCCAGATGCACTTTCATAGTGAGGGCAGCAGGCTGAAATTGGTTTAATACAACTCTGATTTTGGGGATTGGTTAAGCAGTAAGAATGTTCACACTAAGTTTGAATGGGAAAATAATTGAAAACTTACTTTTTGATGCCTCCCTCTCTCTCTCCCCTAGAGCATCAATCCACATAGAAATTTTCTTCTTTGGTCAATTTCAGGGTATTCAGAGCACAAATTTTAAATTACAGTATAAAGTTTATAAATTATACTCAACAATAATAAAATTACTTTTTCATCAAAAGGTCCTCACACACCTTACCAACCCTTCCCAAAATGAGATCAAATTAGAAATATACATGTTTAAAAATCTCAAATTTTTGAAGTTGTCCTTTTATATCTCTAGAATTTAAATGGTGTTGAGCAGCTGGCAGAACATCAAAATCTTGACCACCCACTTACTCCCTTCTCTCCCCCTCTTTCAAACTCTTCCCCTCTCCTTTCTCTACTCTCACTTCCTTTTTGTCCTCTCCTACCTTCCTTTGACTATCTTTGATATCTCACTAATTCCCACACATTTCACCTTTTTTTCTGATAGTGAAAGTCCACTCTACCGGTACCTCCTTTATAAATAAATAAACAAATCAAATGTTCATGAATAAATCTAGTTTTCCTGCAATATTTCATGAGATGCGTTCTCTGCTGGGATATATATAACTGCGGGAAGGTCGACTGGTTGATTCGGGTCTGCGTTGTGTATCGAAGTGGTACATAATGCTGGCATTTTGGACATATCTATCTGGGTCAAGATAATCTATGTGCCTTTCAAAGCTGCTTATGTTTTATGGCTTAAGGTCACCGTAGTGGATAAAGGAATAAATATTAACTCTAGACAGAGAGGAAGCAGGAAAAACTTTTTAAACATAAATCGCACTGATGTCTGCAGGTTTGGCCAATTGCACTATGGGAGAAGAAAAATAGGAAGTAAACCAGAAGATTAATTATGAATTCAGCAACCAGGCTCATGTGGAGTAAGACCTTTGGAAAAGTGAAGGAGATAACAGATGGAGACAAGGTGGGGAGGGGGGAGGGAGTGGAGAGATTGGCCATATGTGAACGGGGGGTGTCAGACCAAATGGAGAAAGCACTGTGGATGGGGGGAGGGGAGTGTCATTAAATGGGACGAAGGCATTGTATTTCTTCATATATTAGGTAAAGAGGCACAAAAGCATGACAAAACTTTGCAGTGGTTGTATACGTGTGTAATGCACTATAAACAGGACCATGCATGACAGACCCTTGATGTAGAGGTTTGAGGGTCAAGAAGGTTGGTCAGTTAAATCTGTTGTCCTTTCAGGGACATAGCTCCTTTGGGGAGCAGAATTCCTTCGATAGTAACGTTTGGTTCCGCCCCTTGGCTCTTTGACAGAGAGTTGAGGGGACTTAAGAAAAAGTACTATAAAAAGCAATAAATACACAGGCTAGAAAAGTGCTTCTTCAGAATAGAAAGATGTCAAAGTACTGTCAATGAAAGTCTGATAAACCAATGTCAAACACCAAGTATTGTAAATAATTTTATCTGTAGCAAGAATGGTGACAAGTCCAGGCCACAAAATTCATTTTCCTAGTCCAAGGCCAAACATGGCCTTAGTAACCAACAATTTTGGGGTAACGGTAGGCCAAAACTCTCTCATTAAAAGGCCAAAATGTAAAAGCCTAAGACACGTTCGCAGTGATTATCAAATGATCTGCGTAGCTTATACAGTTTTTGCCACATGGGGTATCTAAACATTGAAGCATACAGTAACTGAGTGAAAAATATGTAGGTTGCATGGCCATGCAGATACGGCCGCCACAGATTTTTGTACAGGGATATTGCAGAAATAGTAGTCTGTTCATGATAGGGACGTGATATGAATGAGCAGTTCGCATAGTGTGTGAATTGAATATCAATAGAACGGTGTTGAAAGTGGAAAAAATGTTGGTTCCCATGTGCTGAATGCTTGTGCAAAAACGAATAATGAAGAATGTAAGCTCAGTATTTAAAAGAACACATGTATACCGAGTATCTCACTGATACATTGCTAGCCAAAAGTGGCCTTTGATAAGCCTATGGAAAACAGCTGTCGGAAGTCATAACAAAATTTACAGCAGCCATGGCCTCCTTTGCCTTCATGAATTTTGTGGCCTGCAAGTCATAGCATGTACATAGCCTCACTACCAATGCAACAAAAGTCTTGTTATCTTCTCTGAGAGCATTAGTCTCTAGTGATAAATCCACATAAAATTTGTATCCAGTTCTACAAAGGGAAGGGACGCTTGATCACATCTCAATGTCACCAAGTCTAATGGAGACTTACATAACAGGCCAAAACTGGCTACCAACATAGCTGCAATATGAACCTTGAATAGCCTGAGCATGGTATGTACATTTAGCCAGCTTATGCTTGAAATTGGTGGTTTGAGCAATTACAAGAGTTCAAGAAAGTCCTAACACATCTTTCATCATTTGTACCTTAAGTCTGCCATGTGCTGGCAAGGATGATGTGAACACTGTGGGGGTAGGGTAAGGGTAGAATTGTCAACTGTCAGGTCAATAAATTCTGTGACTAAGCATAGCCTGGCCATAGTTCAAGTGGAGTATATACTGGTAACCGGCATTTTTTTGAGGGGGGGGGGTTACAAATACACCTAGGTGGCCAGTCTTTTCAAAGCACTGGAGAAGAATTGTAAACAACTCAGGTGAAATGAAATCCCCAAAACTCGTCTGGTTTGGGAGTCTATGAG
>WURT03640248.1:0-20085 GCA_009936505.3 Holothuria glaberrima | reverse complement strand
GGATGCTAGCACCTGTGGCCGTACATTAGTGTTAGCCTAGCCTATATGCTATGTCCATATATATAAGAAGTCCGTGGTACAACTAGACCTGTTTAGTTGCTTGAGATCCTTTGCTTATTATTTTACCGTACCTTGGGCAAAGTCCAACTCACAAATAATATGAACACTCAGCCACCAAAGAATATTTCAAAGGAGCTTAATAAGTTGGATCACAAAATTCATAATTTTTTTAACACCTGTTGAGATGCACTCACATCTTGATTGTAAATGGTCAAACTAAGAGATTCTGCACATCTGACACACAACTGAAACGGCAATGATACACTGGAAAAATTTCTGTGAATAAACAGTGAAGTTCTGTAAAGTTTTCAGCATAATTTCTGCATTTCTCATTTACATGAAATGCTCTTGCGTTTTAACAAAAGTTTTTCCTATTTCACTTGGTTTACAAACTAAGTTTGTATTTTTTACGAATGATAATTTACAGTTTTATTCTGTAAAATTTTGCAGATAATATCTGTCTTTTATATTTACGAAAAAACCTGTAAGTTTTACAGACGTTTTATGTATTTCCAGTAGTTTACTAAAAAAATATGTTTTGCAATTATGCAAATTAGAAGAATACCCAACTTGCTAAAAGATAACACTGTAAACACTCTGCAGGGTATAGGTTATAAGTGATAGACGTGGTACATATAACGTAGCGTACGTTCTAACTTTAAACAAAATGTTTTCAAACCTCATTTTGAACGCCGCCCTTGGACTCTGGCTCTTGCTCGAGACACGTGGGGACATTGGAAAAAGTAAAGGCATTTTCGAGTGCGAATCTAATGCATATCATTTTCATTATGTCATATGGTCTGTCTGTTTTTTCACATAGATTATCTGTAATGTCAATTTACAGAGTTTGTCTGGAAACTCTGAGCTAGAAATTGTCTGTTTTTTACAATGGTCATAAATTACAGTTTCTGTCTGGTTTTGTTTTTACATAGTTTATCTGTAATGTCAAATTACACAGTCAGTCTGGAAACTCTGCTGCAAGAGTTTCTCTGTTTTTTACAGATTTTTTTTTTTACAGTGTAGGGTAATTAATGATTAAAATCATTTATTGCAAATTCGTGACCAGACACTTTTCACCATTAGATATTACTCATATGCAAGCCTTGTCAACAAAAACTACAATTTCTCACATTTTTCGTAACTATAGGAAGTGATACATGAGTAATGGGGCTAATAAGAAACATTTTCATGCAGTGATTTCTTTCAAACTAATCACATAACAATCGATATCAACTCAATGAGCCCATTTAACAGATACTAGACAACACTTTGTATTCAGCGTACACCGGAAATGAAATCATAAAGTTTTAGTGATTCTTGATTAAGCATAATATTGCTTCTTTTATTATTTGCATAAATCTTTTATTTCAATTTGAGCAGTGTGAGTTGTTATTTGGGTATTGGTTGAAGTGTTAAATCTTAAGATCTAGTTTCGTTACACCCAGCTGTCAAATTTCAAATTTCCAAGTTTATTCGAACAAATTTGTTCATTTGTCGAAAATGAGAGGAAATTGTTATGAGTCTAGGTGAATTAACAAAATACACACTAAGGTAAATGAAACCACAGTATACTGTAAACGCTAAACGTTCCAATAATTAGGGCAAGGCAACACGACATAAAATGCAATTATACTTAGAAGAACCATATTGATACAAGGATTCTAATCCTCAAAGGCTAAGACCTCAGGGAAACCTCTTCAAATTTGATTTTTTTTTAGCTGTGTAATAAGATCCCCCTTTTCCCCAGTTTATGCTACCCTTTCAATAAGGAAAAATTAAGTTTTTTTGTTGCCAACCTGACAGTCTTTAAAAGTAGTTAATGTTTAGTAACATACTCACCAGTACTTTTAAATCAAAGTCCTAATGACCAAGGCCGAAGGGCGAAAGCCAAACAAATACCTTTTTCCATTGAGAATGTCACTTGTTGCTGGGTTATTCCGGGCTTTCTTGTGCAGACGCTGGCTATAAACTGATGAAAATGAACCCCCTTTATTGTTACGTTTGTGATAACGTAAATGACAACAATATATTGTGAAGATTATCATATTCAAATGCAACCAAAACAGTTGTTAAACAGTTCAGGAGATTCCCCCTTATGGGAAAATCTAGTTTTCCTCCGATCGGGCGAAAAATTGGTCATGGGCACTGGCGCCGGCAAGGGAGGCATGGGGAGCGTTCTTCCCCCAATCGATTTCTAAAAAATTTAACTTCAAAATAATCTCAAAAGGCGTTTAAGCAATAGATTTCTGTAGGAGGTGGGGTGAGATGTGTTTTCAAACGAGTGATGGATCTATTGTAATCATTTTCTATCACAAATGTTTCTCAAACTATCAGAATTTTCGCAAATCCTTTGCAAAGTATCAAATGTTTTTCGTGCTCCGCGCGCTTCAGACCTTACCTCAATATTGTTCTTATCAATATCTTCCGATAGCAACTCCCGGAGAAGCACAGCAGCAAAAGTTGGAAGCTGTTTACGAATTCCCAGGTAAAAGACTGGCTTTTTGATTGACATGTAGGTTTGTTGGGAAATTGAAAGTGTTTCAAATGCATAGCCCGAATGCAGGTTTTTTCATGGAAATCTTATTTGATGAAAAAATCGCGCACTTCGGGCGCATTCGTCACGGTTTGCAATCCATCTCAATGACATGACCAAATTTTGTTTAAATGGAACTATTCTGATCACAACACTTTTCCGAAAAACAGGAGTACATCTTCAACCTCTGTAGGAGCCTCGCATCAATATGATATCGTTAACTCTAATTTGTAGCACCATGTGGACGGTTGAAAGTATACGTATTTGTCATAATACATTTCTCAAAACTTTTTACCGAGGGCTTCGGGTGCAGCCATTATCGTTACAGATAGTGATTGTTGATACACTTACCACGAAAAAATATACTGAAATACGCTTTTAGTCCTTCCCCCCTTTTGCTATAACTTTGAGAGAGGTCTAACATCACCTCCATGCACTTTAATCATCCTCCCTCCCATTTCCCAATGCTGGAAGCTGTTTGTCTGGATTTTCGTTCAAAATTAGTAAAAATACGATGGTGGTAAAGTGCTCGGCGTCTTAATCTCGTATCATTTGGATGCCAAGTAATAAGCATTATTCCATTGCCCCATTTTATGTAATTAATCTAGCGCCTCCAGGAGGCCCTATACCAGTGTCTGCCGGCCTTAGATATCCTATTGTAATGCACAGTGAAGCAAAGGAAAACGGAAATTTTTCGGAATAAAAATGTTTCTGTAGACTCCCCGCATGTGGTTTTTGCGTAACAACTTTCCCGGAATAGGAAGAAGTAAGCTGGCTAAAAGAGGGGGGCTTCAGGAGGTTTGTTGACAAAATACCCTTCCCTTAGACAAAATACTCTCCTCTTTTACCTTACCAAAAATTAGAACTTACTAATTTACTGACATTTTCCAGCCAGATATAATCAGTTTCAAAAATATCCCAAAGATAGCACCATTTCGCTTGTAAGCAACCTTAAAGGGAGAAAGCATTCACCCTAAGTTTATTTTCAAGAATCTTCCATATCTTACAGATCTCCTCTTATTTTGCTCACAAGTACCATTCATTATGTTTCTGTACGGAAACAATGAATATTGAAGGTGAACCAAGGAGTTTTGTATGAATTTAAGAATAAGGTAAGTAAAAAATATTGTCCAAAGAATTGAAAGGAACCATTCCTGAATTAGGATGACGAGGCACACTAATTCAAATCGGGATACTGCATTTTTTGCAAAAAAATCTCCCCATTTTCTCTCTAAGGGGGAGGGACACTCCCCACTTAGACCCCTCTCCAGGACGGCACCTTCATATAATGACAAAAGAAGGATCCCCCACTGCTGTATGCAATCGCATGGACCCATAAGAAAGGTACAACTTACGCAGGCTTGCGGTACTAACTATACCGGAGGTGGCATTACAACGTCATCTGTGATTTCTGCCCCCCCCCTCACCACACCCTAGCGGCGCCACTGGATATGGGCTTCCCAATATTGTCTATATTACCCACAATTCCACGCCTTCTTTGTGTGCATTGCCAGTGACAAGTGGGTTCTGGACCCATTGCAAAACTTGTTTGTCAAATATGATGAAAATGTATATTCGGTCGATGTATTGTCACAGCTACCAAAAACCACGTCCAGATCGGTAGTTCAGCACGCCATGTTGGAGAAAAACGCAAGTTTTGTATGTTTTTTCTTGTTAAATCTTTGTTAGGCCAGCAAGTCTATACAATGTGTTGCATAATCTCCCTCCCATTTGAGAGAATTTTGGTATCCCCCAAACCGGAGAATCTTCCGGAGTAACAGCAAAAGATCCACCCATTCGACATCCGTTGCAAGTTTATATATTTCACAGTTCTCAACAAACATTTCAAAGTGTGTACATTTCTTAGGTAAATCATGCAGTATACAAATGAAAGTAAAGTGTTCCACAATGTTTCTTCCTCTTTATTTTTTATTTTGTTAAAGTTATATAAATTGCCACCTTTAATGTCTGTAGACATGTAAATGTGATGCTTGCCTATTTGTTGTAAAAACCATAAAAAATGATAAAAGTAGCCGCAATTCCCATTAAAATCCATCAAACATTGACCATTTTACAAGACAATTACTGCTTTTCACCTGCCATCATTAATAAACATAAGCTACCTGTGCAAATTTGTGACGGACAGAGAGGGACCTGTCAAATGGGTGTTATGTTATCCTTTGTTGGTTCAGCCTTCATTCCAAGGACAGGGGTAATTTTGGGATGCCCCTGGGGGTTAATTTTGGAAGTAGCTATTTAGATCTTTGAAAACATCCACATTAAAAACCAAACTAGAAACTAGCTATTAAGTAATTAACAGATCATTTATAAAGGAATCACAAAAGGAATACAAGCACTGTGCAACACTTCACATCATATTTTTGCATAGCTAATGAACAACTCTCACAAACGGTCAAACTTTGAAGAGAAATATCTCGAGAACGGTAAAAGATATTCAAATAATTCCAACGGATTTTTTATCAGGGGATCTTAATCCAGCTTTATTGAGTAGAACACCTGGATTTATTACATGTCCACACACCTTTAATTACTTGTCAGCTTCTTCGTATTCTTCTAGGTGATGTTGACGTTTCCGAAGTACACAGTCGTGAATTCCAACACCTACCTCTCAGAACATATCAACATTTCGACTGTCCTTGAAATGATTAGTGGTAAACGAACAGGAAAATAATATAAAAATATCTCTTGCTCTTTCAAGTCACGGATTTGCATATACAGTTAAAGACAATAGGCAGTCGCCCCCAAATTTGCTTTCAAATCTCCTCATATTGCATTACAAGCACCTCTGAAGGCGTTTTGAACATAACTATATATTACAAACAAAAGGTAAGGTAAGGAGAAATTCTTGAATTCCACAATTCACAAACAAAAAATATTGTCACATGATCAAAATAGGCCAGTCATGAACTAGATGACGGGGTATATACTAACTCTGATTGGGGTGGCTGCATTTTCCCTTTAATGCCTATTAGACTCGAGGTAATCGAGTACGTACTCATACTCCCGTAAAAAAAATGTGCTGCTAAGTTCGCAGCAACCAAGGATTAAAAGGAACATTTCCTTGTACAAACTGAAGAAATTACTACAGCACCAATCCCTTAGGGATACCAAATAATCTTAAGAGTATCATTTCCTTATGATTATAAATACTTTAGCCCCCTAACTCAAAATGAAAACATCTTGCCTTGGAATAGTCTAGAACTGTAGTGTCTGAAATTACCTTGGATCAGTAACTTAGGGTCTATACCTCTCAAAACTTAAAGGCATTTTCCAGTGGCATTTCACAAGGCTCTCATGTGAAAGAGAAAAATTTTCCAAACCCCGTAGAAAAACTGTTTTCCTAACTCGAGATATCTCATATTAAAGAGTGTTTTTTTGTCACAAATACCTCCAGTTCTCATCAAAGTCACAGATTGTTATGTAAAGTGGGCACATTGCCTCAGATTTTCTTTGTTTTTCTTTATAATTGAATGTCCTGTTTGTCCTTGAAATTTGATAATGTTGGAATGTTTGAATATGTTTCCATAAAGATTTAGTATAAATCTACACCATATGTAGGGCATAACATACAAAGTTGCTGAATATTCCCTACAGCGGCATTAATATCATAAAGATACTCAATTCTATGTCAAATTAATGTGCCGCGATGACATCACAGATTTCGCTTAATGCACGTCATCTTGAGAAAGAATTGCATTTCTTTGAAAATTTGTATCTTCTAAACGCTGCAAGCTATTGAGATGCGTTTTTCATCTCCTAAAAGAGAAAAATGTTATTCATTATTAAACTTACTGAATTTTGTCTCTGGACTCAGCTGAATCTAATTTTACTTGTTGGTAAATGCGCATGTCCAGTTATGAAGTTTTGAGACAGACTGACATATTTATGACGAGAATACGTTAGATCTTAGAAGCTGAAACTAAACTGACCAGTAATGGAATAGCCTACTTGGATCAATGCTAAAATCTTTAAGAACTGACAAACCCTACGAAGAACGGGCCAATCTTCAAATCTAAAATCTTTAGTGGCTATAATCAGTTCTCTTTACAGGCTGGAATCAATCTTACGTAGTCTTTTTTTATTCATAAATGCAAACCTTTGCTACTGCACTGAACTTGAAAACCTTCTTTGCGGCAGACTGCAGTTTACTAAACATACTTTATTCTCAGAGAAGTTATTTAGAAATGTAACACTTTTTAAAAATTTAATTTTGATAGTGGTACATAGAATCAAATGCAGAAATTATTTATGATAGGTTTTCAAACAGACAAACAGTAACCTTAAAGGCATTTGTATGTTACTGTTGGTATATTAATCCAGCCTCAAGTTCTATGCATGTAATTAGAAATGTGCTCAAACTTGTACTCGTACTTGCGTACATTTTTCTGTACTCGTACTCATACTCGCACTCGGGAGTTCGCACTCTCACTCCAAGTCTGATGCTTTGTCAAGAGCATAGGTGAAAATTAATAAGGACAGAAAATTTCTGTAACTACCATGACTAATTTTGACGACAATTGTGGCTATTTTTGCTTTTTCCACGCTATTATATCAACTAGGCACGTAAGAAATTTATATATTCATAGACCTTCAAATAAAACAATATCAAATACAATTCTAAATTGACTTGTTGAAGGATATTACAACTTTTTGCGCAATCATCTGTTTGAACGTTGCACTATATCACATCTGATCATACGAACGAAGAAGCTGTGAGAGTGAAACTTTCCCCATGAGATTCACTGTATACTTTCCTATAGACTTTATGCACATGACGTCACAGAACAGAATTTGCGCCCTCCAACTGAGGCAAGCGCGTATCATTGCAACTTACATCAACAAATGTAGATAACTATTTGTGTACTGGTGGGATACGCGTATAGTCTTCTACGCGCTAATGCGAAGTGTACCTCGTGCGTGTAGTGCTTCATTGCTTTGCCGCCAAAATGACGTCAGGTGACCAGGTGACGTCACTGCAAAAGGTCTATCTACTTACACTACAAGTCTTAAGGCCTGGGGAAAATAGGAAAGCGCACCTTAGCTAGCTAACCCCGCCCATCCTTTAGGAAGGAATCTCCAGTCCGAAACCTTGCCAAATATTTGACTACATTTGGTTCAAGAACTGGTTAGTCTTTGTTTGAAAAATGAACTAATTCGGTTAACTTTTGGACCAAATCTACCTAAATAGTTCACAAGATTGCACTTTGTACCCTAGTTTTTGCCATCACTAGGAAATATTCGGCAGGACTTTCCTTTACAAGAAGGTATAACTTTTCTTGGTCTTTCAGATACGATCATGTGTAACACCCTATCAAGGTAACATGTAAATGTTGAAGCTGAGCTTTCAAGTTGAACTCTGCCCTTTGTCTTGGCAGGGTGGACTTTTAAGTTATGAAGAATTAGATCCCTGGTCAGTCTTGACACAAAATTGTAACGTTTCTGGAGTCGTAGCTCCATCAGAGGAAGCAGAACTCTTTCTAGGGTACTTGTTCGGTATTTTCCCTTCGGCCTTGCCTCTTGGAACATTTTAAACATATGTAGCTACATTAGCTGCGCTCTGTTAATAACATGGTGACGGGCTCAGATGTAAATTTGATTAATGAAATCAGTACTTAACAAATCAGTGGCGACATGGAAATGGCTGCTATGACGTCATTTGCTACGTGTTCTGCCTGAAGTAAAACGTGAGATTCTGGTTTTCAGGAAATATACTGAAACACCTGGAGCTTAAAATTAGCTTTGAGATTTTAGCCGAACGTTTGGAAAATAACAGTCAAAATCGTGATAGTATAGTTTATAAAACGCACTCATATCCCACTTATTTTACTTTATTCGGGCTTCCAATTTTTAATCATGTATGTTTTACACATAAATGCATTTTTAAATTGTTTAGTTTATTTAGAGGGGGAGGATGTTGCTCCTTATCCCGATTGCAACTGTATCATCGGTTGAACAAGTGGATATACACCAATAGACACTTCTTGGTCATGATGAAGCTTACACACTTTACAGTAAAGTTTTGACCCGATGAGAGTCGAAGTGACCGAAATTTGTTTATTTGACAAACAGAGTAGTCACATATGTACTAATACGTTTGGGATAGTAAATTCCTCGTGACCTTTTGGGGTCTTATTGACTCCATTCTTTTAAGAGTTTATGTGCACTGTCTGTTAAACTTCACCTCTAAGCCGGCATGAGCTGACGATTAGTGAAGAACACACATAGATGATAAACTATTCAAGTTAAGTCTTGTCGTAAATCTTGCTCCTTAAGATTACTTTCACACCGTCTGTTGTTGAACTAATTTAAAACCCCATCGGTAGCCTCCGTAAATTTGCTATAACTCATGTCCTGTCTTCTTAATAATGAAGTATGTATTTAAAATGTGTTGCAGGACTTCGCAGTCCATATATTATTCGTTTAAGTGAAAGTAACATATGGTCCTCTTATTATTACAACTGTTCATTGGTAGAAATATAAACGTTCAAGGCATATTCGTTAGACTTTAGGAGTGCTTAATAAGTAGTAGGTAGGGGTAATAAGTAGGTAGGACCACCTTTGGATAATATTTGAAAGGACCAGAATACCAGCATTTACTGAAACAGACCCAGTATAGTAGCAATGACTGAAACAGACCCAGTGTATCAGGTTTCCTAAATATAGGCCAAGCATACAGGTAATTACCTATAGTATACCGGCCAGTACACAATATTATGTGTGACGAAACGGCTGTGGAAAGCCCATTTCAGGACAACCTACCTAATTAATAGATACTTTGAAGTACAAAGGTAATTTACCGATACTGATGCAGTAAACCAAGAGTACTACGGAATGACACATGTCACACTATACAAAAAAAAAAGAAAGAAAAGAAGGAAATTTGAGTACAGCTCTGTTTATTTGGCTATTTACTTCCAAGTGAATATTTCAAAGACACGAATTTACATACTATTTTTGCCAATACATGCCATAACGACGAGGAGACAGACACTACCTGTTCCTGCATCAATCATTTCAGATTCTTATGTTACAGAAAACGCCTTTTGGGCCCAAACCAACGCCCTCAAAGCGTGCAAAGCAACCGACTGTGATTCTTTTCTACGATGTGTTTTTCAGTCACCAGAAAATAGGTCGTAGCCTATGTGGTGCTGATCTCATAAAAGCCGCCGAAAGGGCGTTTGATTCTGTAACTCTTTTCCTTTTTTCTGCTCTACCACAGCAAAAGCATAGATATTTACATATGTCACTGCACACAAAATATAAGCATATTTATTAAATTTTAAAAGATAGCATAAAAAGTCAAGGCAGTTACATAGTCATAAGATGGGTTGTAAATTGAAAGACATCCCCATCGTTTCTTTGCTGATCAGTATCAAATCTACAAGTGATGGCTTCCATAGACTGGCCTCAATAACGATGAAGCAAATAATGTCCACACACAGATGATGAAGGTCCTTGTAATGGTTTTGTATTCATCTTAATGTAACCATTTCTACAATGGTTTCTAAAAATGTTCGAATGGAATTCACTTTGGGCGGTTTGCCGTATGAGTCAAAGTATTCCACAGGACAACACTTTGGTGCTTCACCGTTCACGGGCATTTGTGGGAGCAGTAAAACACACTACAAAATGCTGGTTGCACAATAGGTTCACGGAGCAAAATGTTTGCTATCTCTTCAACATCCATTCCTTAGTGTTATCGTAGCTGATGTTGCAGACTTTGTCAATTTCGATTACGTTGTGAAATTCTGCATACACAATCACGGTAATGGTTATGGGCAGTGCCTCCGCAAAGTTCATTTCCAGACGCAAGTTACCTTCTTTCAATAAATTTAAGTGTCTACCATCTGAAAGGTCCGGGTTAAAATTGAAAGTAAATAATGTGTACCCCACATGATAGTCTTTTCGACCGATACCCACGCTTTCGTCACGGCAATTCCTATGCGTTACTGTGAACAGTGTAAAGTAGGACCGGACGCTATGGGCGGCAGCACCATCCGCATCAAAATTTGGTTTCAGTGGCTTGGTCGGTATGTGCGCACCGTCGTAATAGAGTGCTAAATTATTGATTTGATTGTGTTCGAAGTGGAACGGATTCTTGGTGTAAGATCCATTAAATGCGTCACTATCTACACACGCTATGACAATGCGTTTCGGCAGTTGCCCTAGGAACACGGGATCCTCGGTGAGACTGAAATTTCTTGCAGGCACCGACAGAATTTTGGTTTCCTCCCTACGATATATTGTCTATTGTATATTTTGCGGTGCCCCCTTCTAGTGCCTTGGCGTGGGCAATGAGAACAGATGGTGGAATTTTTACGTTCCGCACGACCAACGAGACTTGTTGTAACATGACTCTGTATTCTGGATCTTGTCCTAATGACATGAGGACAAAAGAATCTTTACTCGGTGTCAGTTTTAAACATAGGTCCACGCCACTGAGTAAATACTTTTCTTGACAAAAGATATCACTGTGCAGGCGTCCAATCAGTTCTACCTCTTTGCTTCCATTAGTGAAGCGACTTCTTTTTTTAGCCCCATGTTTACCGTAGTGGCAGGTGCTCCAGGGTCAGAAACATTCATTTTGCCTGCAGTGTCTTTGTAAAAGAGGGCACTCGTCAATTGATCCACCTTTGTTGGATGACTATAGTTTAACACCGTTTCGATCAAAGTACGATAAGGGTAGGTTGGCATTGCCAAGGAAGTTTCTCTTCCACTCAGTGCCATATCCACTTGGCTAAATAGCGAATGCAGGAAAAGATTGACAGGGCCCACCTACGGCATCCTCTTCTTCTAGAACAGATCCATCTTTTTCGTGTTCTAGGCACGAACGTATAGCTGTGTTTGGTCAGGATCGATGTATTCCTCGCCAGAGCCCGACACGTTAAACTCGATGGGTCCGCCTGTATTGGTCTGTACTCTTTCCAATCTCCTCTTTCAATGTCGGTGGTATGGTAAACAAGGCGAGTTCGGATTTAGCACATTCCCAGGAGCGATAGTGAACGAGTACCATGATGATAAATGCTACTTTCGCTGCTTTTGACAGTGTGACGTGAGAACGGGATGATTTACGCTTTATAGGCTTTGACTGCAATATTTTTCTCAGCGGTGATTTTTCCTTCACTTGGCGTCCGATGTGCTGTAAAGTATCGGTACCCATTTGCGTCAAGCGTTGCATGGCAGAAGATTTAACGTTTTTCCACGCTAGCACATCCTCGGCGAGTCCCACACCTGTCTGAAGAGCTTGTCGTCCTAGAAATTTGGCCCCTTTCTTCGGAAGAGGCACTGTGATGCGCATAACGCCACCAAGAATACCTCCAAGACCATGTCCTCTCTGCAAAGCTGGACCGGAGAAAACGGGTAAACCTCTACCAGTTTGATGTAGAAAATAGTCTTCGTATTGAGCGGCATCTGGATGATACACTCTGTCGCAAAGGATACTAATGCGGATTTTGGTATTCGATGTCATTGTTATCTTCAAAGTCTCCATGCACCGGGACCGTTTTTAATAGGGGCGCTTTGGCATGTCCGACGACTTGCAATTCTTTAATATCCGTGTAGACAAACAAATTATCGACAGCGTTCAAAGCAGCAGGATAGGGCACCTTTGTTGTTGCCGTTATTAGACACGGATTTTCAAAACCGAGCGTGGAACAAATCTGTTTTTCTAAGAGTAACTCGTGGCCAGGTTCAGGTGTGATGGTGACTTTCAAAGTGGTGTCATTGTAGGTAAAGCTCTCTAGATTTCTCAAGTATCCGGGCAGCAAGTGGCTTGCCATGACTTCTATGCGTCAGAAGTGACGTCCTTTGAAGTCTACCTCTCGAAAGCTGCTATCCTGCTCACTTCGGATAGATATTTTACTACTGTCCGGACTCAGAACGTACCATGAATGGGGATAAACTATTTCCACGAGGCCAGCTTCCCATTTACCTGATAGTTGAAGTGAAGTCGGCAATTTGACTCGATAATTTGACAGGGTGTTTTCTGGATATACATCCATGAAACTGTTACTGGGAAGTGTCACATAAAAAGCCATCATAAATAATGACGAATATCATGCCGTGCATACAATTTTTTAAGGTTGCTCACCAAACTGTTTGAATTTGGTTGGGTATCCTTCCCATTTGACAAAATACTCGGTTTTCCCTTCCTTCGTTTTACGTCTACGAATGACCTTTTCGACACGGTACACATCTGCACCATCTTTGGTGACCTTTTGTAGTCCAGTTTCATAGAAGGTGCCTTCTAACTATTCACCATCCCAATCCTTTATTCCATAGACCACGGAAATCGCGGAAGGCGCTGGGAGATGGTAAAGAGTTCCTCCGTCCAACGTGGCAAATAGCCTTTGAGAAAGGGGAGGGTCATCATGCTGACACGGACTGTATCATCAACTTCCAATTGAAAGGGGCGTGCCTTCTGTTTTGTCGGGTAGAGCTGTCTCCACACTTGCAAGCTATTTTGGAGACTGGCGTCATGTGGATCCATGTCAATTCCTTCGGGGGTGCAATCGACTGTAGGCCTTTACAAGATCGTCCAATAGGTCAACATACCTGAGCGTATTGTTAGCGGTAAAGTACTTCTCTATGCGACTTTTCAACGTGCGGTTGAACCTTTCAAGGATGCTTGCTTTTATTTCAATGTGTATTGAAAAGAGATGCACTTCATGGTCTTTTAACAGGTTTCGACGTGTCGGTTGTAAAATTCTAAGCCTTTGTCGATCTGCAATTTCAAAGGACGGACGAAGACTGGAACGAAAAATAGTTGCCATGGCACCCCTTGGGCATGTGCCTTGTTTATTTTTCAATGGTACGACCCAACCGAACTTCCAAATTACGTCTGTACAGGCCAACAAATACCTGACCCGTTATTGTACTTTGATAACGAAGCACATCGACTAAGTCGGCTTGCCAATGTTCATCAATGTCATACACGGTCACCCGATTTCGCGGATAATAACGGCGAGATGGCTTGTGGAGAGTGTATGTTTTTGTTGCTTCAACCACGCTTCCACGTTTCGCTTTCTAATCGAAGGGTGCTTTCTCTTGACAACTAGGACAAGAGGTGCGAGGCCCCTGTAACCAGTGGCGCGCGACACGTCGTAACATACTCTGTGAAGAATTTGTTCCATCGTTTTGGTCAGCGTGGTCCTGTATGACAATCTTCCCTGAGCAGTACGCACAGAAAAAAAACGAATACATTGAATCCAATCACGAATCGAAATGATTGGGTCTCGTCCACTTATGTATTTCATTACGGCTGTGATCAAAATGGCTAACTTCATAATATTTTAATTTTATAAAGGTTCACTTGTTAGTTTACGTGAAGGTTGTCTCCGCATTCCTTTTCTAATCGACGTCTGAGGCGGCGTGCTCAAATGGGAGGCCGCAGCGTACACTTCTTCGGAGTCTCTGAGTCGTTGTATGGCTTTCCTTCGCTAAGGATTTCCGACGAGTTCTTCGGGTATATTAAGGCCGGCTAACCATTGAGATAAACTCACATGGCCTCTAGGTTCAAATGAATGTCTATAGCGCATTAAATCATTCACTAGGTCGATGATATGACTACGTTTAATGGCCTTTTCATTTATATCAATTCACCTTTTGGATTCCAGGTAATGACATTACCTTTGAAAAATTGTAGTAAGCGGCCGGAATTTTGTTCGGCAATTTGTGGGAGCACTGGCTATGATAGCATCATCACTCACGTGATGCTCTTCTGCATCGTGTACAGGAGACATGACGTCTTCCATGGGCGGTATTTGTTTGTGATGAACAAGTTACCGTCGTAACGCTTCTTGGTAAAGTTTGTCTCTAACGTAATCACCAACTTCTTCGTCGGTCTTCAAGGGTGATCGACTTTGTCTTCTAGACGTCGTTGCCGTTGTTTCTTTTTTTTTTTTGAGTCTCATGGGCCCTCTTGGTCTTTTCCATCCTTGCTATTACATCGGGGAGTTCACAGTCTTTTTTGGGTGTTTGCCATTTTGCCAACTCCGAGGGAGCATCATTCTCTTGGCATACTCTATATCAGAGTTTTAATTGTTTGATGATGGGTAATAACATAGATCTAAGACAATGCCCTCCGCCCTTTGCCTGAACACTTTACGCTTCTGTGAAAATGACTCCTTTCGATCCACGAGTTTTCTCAACTTGGCTCGATGGCGTTGCAAATTCAATTTTTCGGACAGAGTCACCTTGACGTGGCCTTTCAGAATGTTCAGAACACATTCACATAAACAAATCACAAGGGCGGTATGGAGACGCTTCAAGAGGGCACTTCGCTGTTGAGAAGTTCCTCTGGTCAAGACATGCAAAAACGGTGCTTGTTCTGTTACACGTCGTGACATGATGACAAATGACAGAGAGTAGGCATGACGCTTGATTTTATTGATGATGAATGGCATGATCCCAACATCGAAGCCAGAAAGTAGAAGGTCTTGTTGATTCTTGAACCTGCTCGAGCCATGGTTACCAATCAAAATCATGTTGCCAAACAATACCTAGTACTTGCTCAATAATATCATTCATTAAAGGTTGATTCGTGTCTCTCAAGTGCCAACGTCGGCATAGGTCGGCTGTAAATACCAAGAGAGTGAGAATATGGTACGGATGTATAGTAGACTGTGCAAACGCTGTATTGGCTACAGAGCTGATGTCATTATGGTCGATATGAATAGACTCCCAATCTATGTGTTGATATAAGGTTGTCTGCTTTATACCTCTAGCCACCTGACGGCCTATTTTGATCCACAAAATTGACTTCCTCCACGAGATCTGTGTTACCAAGTAAATTCAAGTTGTCCAATAAAATAACAGTTGTAACGTCTTTGTGAAGTTTATCTTTTCTTGACATAGACGTAGTGGTAAGCATCTGTGGGAAAGATATTCGTTCGTAATCGCAACCTGACGTCCGTGACGGGCTTGAGGTCTATAAATAAGTATCCATAAGGCTCGATTGTGGTATCCCTGTAGGCTTCTTGCATGAAGCGAATGTTTCTGGATGCATTTGCTTAGCCAAATGAGTGATACCAGAGGCACCTTTTGGGTTTTTAAGACTACCAAGTAATGGGAATTTAGACTGATGGTTCGGCTCTTAGGGCCTTGTTAAAACAAATTTTGTAACACCACAATGACAGATATGTTCTTATAATGACTTCCCTTGTTAAAGAGATGCGTAACGTTTTGGTTACTTTTGATCTCAGTCACCAAGTTGTCCAGAATAAATAGGTTGGTGCTTCCACGATTGATATAGTTGTCGAAATGGCTTGGTACTCCTTCAACAAAGTGAATGTTTGGAAAAGCCCTGGAAATGTCCACATAGGCCTTTTAAAATTCCCCGTAAAACCAAACGATATTTTCAGGCAAGGGGTTAATGATGGTGTGCCGATGCTGGAGCAAATGTGTGACCCCAAAATGTTTTTGCACTCCCGGTGGGTCCAGCGACTTATCTGGCAAATGGATGTTTCAGTCTTGTATCCATGGCAACAAATGATGAAACTGTCATAGTGTCACATCAATAAATTGTTCTGGCTCTTCATAAACCGTTTTGTCGTGTATTTGTCACACAGGGCTCGCTTGGTGTGCACTAGTCGGTAGTCCTTCTTAGATGATTTAAAATGACTGTTCCAGGATTCAGACTCTGTATTTTTTGGGGTGTAGTTGATCGTTAAGTTTGCCTTTTCATCTATGCAGGTGCGATTCAGGGTTAGGAGCAGCTGTCGTATTGAAAAAAAATTAATTTCCCTTTCGGGTGAAAACTTTTAATTGGTACTCCTGACTTTGCAATTCGTTGCCAATGATTAGCTGTCTTTATTTCTTTCTTTCTTTTTTACTTTTCTCTTTAATTTTTTTCTTTCTTTCTTTTTTCTTCCTTTTTTCTTTTTTTCTGTATTTTTCATTAACCAATAATCACACTCCTCACAATCACACTCTTCACAAGAAAATACATAATCCTTGTGTCACATTGGTAATATTCGGCATTTCCGAACAATGTGATTAAAACGGTACAAAAAAAAACACTTACCTCTGACGATGGTAAAATGTTGAGGTGGAAAAATGGCCCCCAAATCAATACCGGGCGATATTCACAAACCCATTTAATTGTTTTGAGCGGAAAATAAACATTTCTTTATGACTGACACGCGTAGGCTAATGGGGTTGAGTACACTCTAATCTAACAACCTGAAAAAAATACCATAACATGACTGCACTGTTTCGAGGGAAGGATTCGGGCCTACATTTGCAATTGAATTAAACTGACATTAACAATGATGAACACATGATACACTAATTGACATGAAATGATCGGTTCAGCTGTAAAATATTAACACAGAAACATGGTATGAAAAATCAGTATCAAATCCTTGAGATGACTAGCCTAAAATTCAGTATTCATTAGGCCTACTTTTAATATTAAGATTAAAGCAATAGGCTGCAGGCCAATTTGTGATTACTTATATTTATGACTGACATCCATTTCATGTGAAAAACTAACAATTAAGACTAGTGTTGCCATGACGGCACCATTAATACGATATTGGTGATACCAACAATTTTGTGGTAAAGGTAAACTTTTCACTGGTGATATTTTGTTAGTCAAGGTTTGAAAAGGTCAATAACAGTCATTAAAGGTAATCGAATGATGACATTGCATAGGCTAAATAAGCTGTCGATAAACCTACAAGTAGGGAAACCTGGGGGAATCGAACCCCCGAATCTGAAAGATCTATCCATGCAGTGCTTTGGTCTGTAGAACCGAAGCTTACAGCTACGACAATGTCAATCTTTGACGTGACTAAAACGATCACGGATGGTCATGGTCATAATTTCATAGTTGTCAGTCGTTCAAGCAACACTGATCTTACAGCATGGCATTTTCATGGCAAACGTTAATGGATTCAAAAGGGAAAATGTGTTACTACAACCCTCGCTCACAGGAAACTAGCTGGCCAAAACCTTTTAATGGAAAGCCCACGCAGCTTCAACTTCAACCTACCTCAAAACCTCCCCACGCTTTCTCAAAACTGACCAAACCTAAAAATGCTTCTCAGTCGCATGACTTCCCGTGAAGCAAGACTACATCTGTAACCGTGAAACGTTTGGGACCCAGGATATATATTTTTATGCAACGGACCAAATCAAGAAAGAGTCATTTTTGACGAGTAAAATCCAGAAATGTATATAGCTTCATTCCATCCAAGGACATTCTCAACTTTTGTTTCCATACTCTTAATACTACAGGAAGATACTCCACTCAGAAATCACGCAATGGACAGTCCTCTTCGTTCAAACTTTTCTTAAAGGTTGTGTGACATGAAAATAACATAGTTGGATATTTGATGTAAAAAGCAATAAAAATCCAGAAAATAGCCGCAATTTCCATTACAACCCATCAAATATTGACCATTTTAGAGGGAAATTTCTTTTTTACACTTGTATCATGAATTAACCTGAGATAAATATGCAAATATGATACACCATGAGATGGACATACCATATATGGCTCATGTTAGTCTTTGTTTTATTAAACCTTAATTTCAAGGACACTGGTAGAATTGTTATCCCCTGAGGGCTTTGTTATGAAAGTTACAATTCTTTCCTTCTGAAACAGTGATCACTCAACAAACTGTGAACTATCTGATCAGTAAATAAGAGATGATTTATATAGGGTTAACAAAAGGAATCTTAACACTGTGCAACACTCCACATCACTATTTTTGCATAGGCAATGAGTGTCTTCAGAAACCACCAAACTTTGAAGACATATATTTTGAGAACGGTAAAAGATATGGAAATAATTCCAACGGATCTTTCAATGGAGGACTTAATTCTTTAACTGACAAGTGAAACAGCTCTTTTTGGTGGCATCTCACACGATCTTTAAGACAGTCAGCTATAAATACATAAATTCAACTTTTCGTACTGAACATTAAACTAACATAATTTGTTAGTGAACTATTCACGTCAATGAAGCTGCTGTTTCAGCTCCTCGCAAGGTACACTCTTGCACAGAGACTAATTCTAAGTATAACGTCTGTACATCTAAGTACCTCTGTAAACTGTACAACAGCCAGGCTGTCATCTTTGTCATTCACTAATATTGATTTTTGTCCACGAGTAAATAAAAGTCTTGTCACTACTTCTACCAGACAGTGTTTTTTTTTCTCTCTTTTTGTTTCAGTGTCGATCGGTTGGGACCGATGCCTTTAATAAATAAATATGCACTCACCTGAACAGCCTCTCACTTTTCCGTACACTATTATAGTAGATTTTATCAGTGGCAAATGTTTGGGTTCGAGTCGTCCCTCTGCCGACAGTGGTATGCTGGGTCTGTCTCAGTAATTGCTGCTGTACTGGGTCTGTTTCAGTAAATTGTGGTATACCTGTACATTGGGTCTGTTTCAGTAAATGCTGGTATGCTGGTCCTCCTTTCAAAGTTAATCCAATGGTGGTCCTACCTACTCATTACAGTTTTCGTCAGCTTGAAACTTGGACATTTATACGTTGACCTTGATTTCCGAATCCAGCAGTGCAGTGACTCATTTTTGCTGTTAACCTTAAGGTACTGGGCATCCATTTTTAAAACATCTCCAAGGATTGATTTGTATTTCCACGTATGATATGACTAGAATTGGTTTAAGTCGCTAAATTAGTTACCAAAGGAATCATCAACCATGAAAATCGGTTCATATTTAGTGAAGTTATGCACGGAAATAAAATTCAGCAGTGCCAGACCAGCGTCCATCGGACTGTGAATATCTGATCTTTGCGGTTAAATAATCGGCCAAGTCGTGACGCTATCGGCCAAGTCATGACGTCCAGTTTCAAGGGACGGGTTTTTCTAATGTACTTTAGTATAGTACATATTCTTTGTGTTTTGTGTTTCCCTGTTAAATCTTGGTTTGACTTTGTGCTGCTTATTTATTATTGGCAGCCAGGGCCGTAGCGAGCGGGGTGGGGGTGTCACACCCCCCAATATTTGGTCACCCGTCGGCAAATTTTCGATCTGTGGGCAAAAAGAGGAAGGGGAAGGAAAGGGAGGAGAGGAGGAGAAGAAGAGGGAAGAAGGGAAAGGAAATGGGAAGGAAGGGAGTGAAAGGTAATACGGAGAATGGAAAAAAAGAGAAAGAGAGAACGGGAACGCGCGGCAGTCTGTTATCGGCTATTTCGATTTTCGGCTCTTCATCTAATTGGCCCATTCAAGTTGAGGGCCCGTCGGCAAATTCACCATGCATATGACGGCCGTATCAATGACTGTCGGTGTAATTGGACGAGTGGACCGAACCCGTCAGCAACTCGGGGAAAGAAAGAGAATTCAAAGCTTCCCAATAGGCTGGCTATTTCGGGTCATATGACCAGTGTTTTAGCCAGCCCTATTTGTACGACAATGACGCACAAACATATCTGACAAGCAAATTCTACACGGGTGTAAATTTTGACAGAATCAGCCTCACCAGAATAATTTTGCCAGT
>WURT03640237.1:6629-20089 GCA_009936505.3 Holothuria glaberrima | reverse complement strand
GTTGCAATCAATGCTTCTGTTAACTTAATATCTGCAGATGAAATTCTACTGACTGACTGATGGGCCCGGCACGACTTTAGTGTCTATAGACTTCTATCAAGGTCTTTGCTTTCTTACCAACCAATCCACAACATGATATCATGCATGATATGAAGTCACGAGACTTCTAAATGTAACCTTATTTCATGTTCCCTCCCTAACCCTAACCTTTTGACATGATATCATACATGATATGCATGTCTCGAGACGAGAATGTGACATATTACAAAACAAAATGTGAGGATTTGGTGGCATCTTGCAGTATGCTGAACAATTTCGTTCACCCATAATACATTCTCTGAAAAGTAATGACGTCACACCAAGCTCATGTCGACGTTGGAACGAACAACTTGACAACGATGCGAGCAGATAATACAGGGCAGCAATTAATGCATACGGCTACTTCATTGAATAAATGGGTCTACGAGACCTTAGTTGAATTCTTCGGGCCTGTAGGCTTGTTTACATTTTGATTCTTTATTCACTTTAAAATACTGGGCACTAAGAAGGTTTTTGAAATATAACGCTGTATTCATAAGACACCGTTCCTCAAAGGTCTGGTGACATGAAAATTACGTAATTGGATATTTTATGTAATAAGCATTAAAAATCCAGAAAATAGCCACAATTCCCATTAAAATCCATCAAATATTGACCATTTCCGGGGTAATTTCTTTTTCACACTTTTATCATGAATAAACATGAGCTAAATATGCAAATATGTGACATCGAAAGATGGACATACCATATATGGCAAATGTTAGCCTTTGTTTTTTCAACCTTAATATCAAGGACACTGGTAGCATTGTTATCACCTGAGGGGTTTGTTATAAAAGTTAAAATTGTTTACTTGAGAAATATTGATATCACTCATAAACTGTAAACTATCTGATCAGTAGTTAAGAGATAATTTATATACGGTCACAAAAGAAACCTTAACACTGTGCAACATTTTTGCATAGGCAATGAGTTACTTCAGAAACCACCAAACTTTGAAGACGTATATTTTGAGAGCGGTAAAAGATATTGAAATAATCCCAATGGATCTTTCATTGGAGGACTTAATTCTTTAACTGACAAGTCATTAAAACAGCCTTTCTGGTGGCCGCATGTCACCAGACTTTTAACGTGGCAGCCTCTGCTGTGTTATTTTTATTTTTATCTTCTTTTTCAGTAGTCGAATCATCGTGTTAAACGCACGAAACAATTCGTTGCCTGAAAGTTAGAGGGCATCGATGTCAAGGAAGTGGGGGGGGGGACACTGGGCGGTAATGACGTCATACTTACTCGGGACATGTACGTATTGACCACACAGTGAAAGGCTAATCGCTACCCGAGCCAAAAGCGTAATTTATTCATACTACAATATGTGTTTATATCGCACATCTCTGTTTGCAATGTTTGTTTGGCCAGCTCTCTGGCCTGCCAGGCTTATAGGTTTAAAGTGGACCTAGAGTCAGTAGATTAACCAAAATATATGTTTAAGAGATTGGAAAATTAATTTCTTTCATCCAACTCCGGGAACTCCCGTTTTCATAGCTTACTTTGTAGAAGAGATATAAAATGTTGAAGTTTACTCACTTAATTTAAGATAGTAAATTGCGCAATAATTTGTGATGTCCTTCTTGAACAACTCACTTTACCTGTTTTTGTTTTTCTTGAAGTTTTTTGTATTTCTTGTGCCAAAATGTGATCACTGTCTTACAGTTATAGCGACTTCGCTATATAGGACTTCTCCGTACAACATGCAAGTGAACAAGCTTGGGTGAACAAGCTTTTTCCTTTTGAAATGAAGATGTTTATATGACCTTGCAGCATTAAAGGGGCTTATTGAGTTGGTTCACAAAATTGATGATTTTTTTTCACAACTGCTGAGATTTACTCACGTCTTGATGGTAAATGATCAAACTAAGATATTCTGCACATTTGACGCACAACTGAAATAGGTATAATAGGGTAATTAATGATTGAAATCATTTATTACAACTTTGTGACCAGACACTTTTTACCATTATGTAGTAATCATGTGCAATCCCTTTCCACAAAAACGATACAATTTCTCACATTTTCAGTAACTGCAGGAAGTGAAACATGAGTAATGAGGCTAATTAGAAGCATTGTCAAGCAATGATTTCCTTCAAACTTGTCCCCCAAATAATCGATTTCAACTCAATGAGCCCCTTTAAATGTTATCTTGTGTAACATGTTGTACGGAGAGGTCCTATATAGCCAAGTCACTTTAACTGTAAGACAGTGATCACATTTTAGCACAAGAAATACAAAGAAGGTAATTTGAGTAGTACAAGAATAACATCACAAATTATTGCGCAATCCACCATTTTAAATTGAGTGAATAAGCTTCAGCATTTTAAATCTCAGCTCAGGAATATCCTGTGAGGACGGACCTTGGACCATTTGGATGCATTTTTCAAGCTTTATAACATGTTTTTGAACATCCTAGTGGGTACACCCTGATTCTCCGTTGAGACCACAGGCATGAACATCTTTCTAGCATTTTCATGTCATGACCTTGTGGATTACATTGTGCATGCCTACAGTCTTACAAAGTTCTGCAACTGTTTTTAACGTGGCGTCACAGCGTTTACGATAGTGTTTCTTTTGCCATCGTGGCCGTAGGACAGCACATACGAAGTAGATGTGCTCCCAGAACATTATTTTAACGGCAAAACTGAACACAAAGAAGACAAAACAGGACCTGTATCCCGGTAACGTCAATGAAAAACCTTTGTTCTAAACCAGTTGTTATCAAGCTTTTTTAGACTACCTCCCCCTTCCAACTCCTTGAACTGTCCCAATGCCCCCTCCTCCCACAATATAATCCAAACGCGGAAAAATTGTACCTAGGGGTGGAGTTATTACATTTCTAATGCCATTTTTAGATAATTTGGGGTTACAAAATTTATTTGGGGGAGAAAGAGTGGTGGGGTCAGGTAGGGTAGGGTGGAGGGAAAAAGAAGAGGAAAGGAAGAATTAGCGGGGGTAACAAATACCCTGAATACCTTATTGTGCCATAAATCGCTGCAGTGATGTTTCGTAATCGCCAGGTAACGCCTAAATCGGTGTCAAACCCCCCTATTCCTCGTGTACTCTGTAGCGCCTACCTGAGACTTCCCACCGCCCCCAGGGGCGGTAGGGACCACTTTGAGAACCACTTTACTAAACTAACTGGGATAAGAGAGTAAATAGTTTTAATTAGTTACCATACATCATAGGCGTAGGAACCGGGAGCTGAGGGCTGTAGCTTCCCGGGAGTTCTGGCGAAATCTATTTCTTCGGGACGTTTTTTATCAAATCGGGCATTTTTTCAGGTATTACAGGCTTTTTCGGGCAAAACGGTTCGCTCAAAAGAAAAAAAAAAACCCAGCCTACACTAACGGTCTATGTACTGGCCTGAATAAAACCGTTACAAGTAAATCGTAATTATGATGGAATAAAATTGAACAAGACCTCTGTTTAATATTTATTTGCAAATTGTCGCACAGGTTCATTCTCTTATTTCCCCTATTTCATTAAAAATTTCTTGATTAAGGAGTGATGTATAAACTTTAAAGATTTGTTGTCATATGAGACACAAGCATGAGGAATTTTAAGCCACAATGGTATAACAGAATTAAGGAACTACATTTCACAATGTCGTTTATCATGAACTATAGGATGTTTCATTACAGTATAGTTTATGGTATAAAACTATTCAAGGGCTGCAGAAGTCTATAATAGGTTATATTAAAGCGAGAATGTGTGTTCAAAATTGCACTGGTAGAACATAGCTTTTATCATTATTTAATCATTCACGCTCAAAAAATGAAAAAATAGCTTTTCTTTTCTAAAATATCACGTTCTACGAAGATAAAACATGTTGAATCATTTGCAAATGTGAATTTTTTGTAAAAAACATTATTCATGGGCAACAAAGCAATGAATTTCTTTCTGTGAGAACATTATTTCTACAAACTAAGATGTAGCAACTTCACTTTCACAAATAAGTAAATTCTCACGTAGAGACATCACTTCTACAAACCAACGAAGATTTATTCGAATTCCTTTTCAGCTAATTTCAGTAATGAGGCTATTAAGATAACGATGTGGGACGATGCCACAAAGATAGACAAATGATTTACGTAATTCTGATTACTCCAGAAAACAAAAAGAAAAAAAAAATGCTGTAACAGTCACGAGCAGGATAATGACGTCTGGTGAAAATTTACACCGAGTGGTTTGTGTAAATTTGGAATTAAAATTCCGAGCCTAGTTTGATAATCGAGGTAATGAGGAATCCTGATTATGTTGTTGAGGTAAAAAAAAACTAAATTCATCATCCGTTGTTAAGATAAAATATCAGCCAGAAATTCTCAAAACGTCTTCATAATTTTAAAAACTGGTAATTGACATGATGTAAAGATTTATAACTTGAGAACTCTCGCATACTAAAGTAATAAACTGGTAGGATAATGTTCAGCTGTAAAGTAAGAATGTAAATTTTGTTTTTTTGACGTAAAAGCGTCTCTATGGTACGTCAAAATTCGTTTCTTTTGAATTAAAGACCTCACTTTTTTCTTTTTCTTTGCATAGAAAGGAGTAAAGCGATGACACGTGCCTAGGCTAAATAGTTTTTGAAGGGAGAAAATTTTTGATTTTTTCCGTTGCGACACAGATTTTCGGTCTTCTGTTTTTATAAGTTTTGGGCACCTGTTCACTCAGAGCGTTTTGATTTCTTTATAGCTATATATTTTTAAAATTTTTAATTTTGATGGCTAGCTATTCCTCACCAGGAGAATTTTAATTCAATATCGAACACGCAATGCCTGTTTTTTACAAATATAAAAATATTTACAAAAATCCGTGAAGGATTTTGATTTTCGCAAAATATGGTAATTTGGAATGAATCTAAGCTGCCCCTGTCTGCCCCCTCTTTCTTTCCCCCTTCTCCGTGGTCCGTGGTAGAGTTGAAAAAGCTCACCTTTCAAGTGTATCCTCTATCACCGAAGACTCAGAATTGACCGAATTCAGCGATTCGCTGCTATAGCAACGAACAAGTTTCCTCTCATTTGCATCAAAATCTGATAGTTCCTCGTTGATGAAAACACCATCATGATTGCGTCTTGACTCCTTAGCTGCGGCGGATATCGCCTTCTCGGCTTTGGCGAAGAGGTTCTCGTACTGTATAAACTGCCCTGTTTCGCTCATTGAAAAATCATCGGGTGAGTGATTTATCTTTTAAAAGAAAATATAAAAAAATTAAAGTTACAATTCTATATTTGAAAATTCAACCTTCTTTTTGAAGAAAAAATGGAGATTACAGGTGAAGCTTGCGGCGTACCTGAAAGACTGAAGATGTTTGTTGGCAAATTAATTAAAAACCGCCCAACTTAAAGTTTTCCTTGGCAATCGATAAATCTTTGTGAAAACCATCTGTCCTAATAACTAACAGCGTTAGAGACTTCCAGCACTGTAAGTTTAGGGCACAGGCAGATGGCGTATGACGAAGGCGTCGGTATAACAATTTATCACTTTTAAACCATATTAGAAGGTTTCATTTCTTCATATTTGTTGATTACTCAGCTCTTCATATAACGGCTTAAAAATATGGACCATTTAAAAACCTGCGCAGACTTGAGCAGGCCTTAAAAAGTTGAGGATTTTTTATATACAGTGTCTTAGGTTTCTTGAAACTTTTCCATTCCAAAGTTCATTGAGGTCGGAAATTTTTCTTCGTCTTCGATTCTGAGCACCAGATATTAATTTTAGGGCACTTCATGTTCCTTTTATGGATGTAAACATGATCGCCTTTCTAATTAGAGAATGCAATATTGGTAAAATAACAATTATCTAGGAGGAACACTTTCCCCAAAGAAGATTTTATATTCATCAGACGAGCAGGAGTGGATGCTCCCTTCTTGTTGTAAGATAAAGGTATAGTGATAGTTGAATTGAGTATTGATGACAGTTTTTAAGGTTAGGTTGGAGTCATCTGAGGCGAAATGAAATCTCACTAACATGGCATGTTTGTTGTATCATCATGCTAAAAGACACAACATTGATCTAACAATATAGATCCACAGTTTTTAATCGAAGCAGTTTTCGCAAGAAAATCAAAGCCTATGCAGAAGCAGGGTGGATTTATTTGTGTCTAAATCGAAATCATGAAGCGATCATGCATTATGCATTGACTGCTAAATTACTTGGGACAGATAGTTACATTCATTCATAGGCGTAGATAGCTGTTCTCCACGGGATGAGGGATGTGGACTGAAAGTTGTTTCGGACCGCTGTTATGGGGAGGGGTCTAAGGGGAGGGAGTTTCCCTCTCCCTGATCAGCTGATGGAAAGGTTTGAATATTTGAGTCCTTCGATGCAATTTGGTGCAACATATTGGGCATATTATTGCAAAATTTTCACTTTTTTTACAGAGGGATCAAACAAGATTTTTTTCTGTCCTTGAAAGTATAGCATACTTCCGCCCACCACATTAAACCCCCAGTCCCGCTTCCTACGTCTATGCATGCATCCATTGGGAAATGGGCACAAAAATTTATCTGTTTGACTGAACTCTCAAAAATGGTCGGTTTCTACCTTACTAGTTTTGCCTATGCCTGTACAGTGCAAGTGCGTTGAATGTTGGTGTCAATCGCGACGTTAATAATGAATACACACCTACCAATCAAGGACTCACCTGGAATTGAGGACCGTTCCCGTTTGAAAGAATGGCTTTAAATAGCCTCTTTGGGCTATATCATGAAGCCGTGAAGATGTTTATGGAATCTAAAGGAATATAGGAAGAGTCCCCGTTGAGGTAGTGTTGTGTTACGTCCTCGTTTGCAAGTGTATGTGTGTAACAAGTTATGTCCATGTCCCTGTAGAACATCACACCCATACTTCCATGCTTAAATACTTAGAATCATTTTTGTTGATTGAAAACATTTTGAGGGTCTTTTTTTTCTGCCGTATCAAAGCACATCATTTTTATCAGTATACACACAACAAGGCTTATCTACAGTTGTCCGCGGTTGAATGGTAAAATGATGGAGTCTCCGTTTGACAGTGATTACAAGTACGTATGAGCTCAAAGACATGATTGATGCATGGGACATTATAAGAGACACACAATGACTGACACAGACATGCGTTTAAGAACTCCTTGCTTTTTCAACGGCTATAGGCGAATGACTTGGTAATACGTAATTTGCCCCACTTAGACAATATAATGGTGGGGCCTGAAACAGCTTTTCTAACGCAGTCAATACATCATGATTAAACAACTGATGGGCTGGGTCCGAATTTTAACACAACAAATCGTAATTTTTATGTGACTTTTGATCAAATGAACTTGCTTTGAGTTATGTTCAGTCCAGGAATAAAGATAAATATTGCCTTTAGACATAGGTCGTTTTTATGTGGGCTTATCTTAAATTATTAAATTATGTGTGTGTGTGTGGGGGGAGTCCAGAATTCATCTGCCGCGTGTCTCCGATTAATCTGCGTAACCGATGTATGGTATTTGTCTAAATAACTGAGATAACTAACAGCATCTAAGTTGGTGTAAAAAATAGAATGAGTAATCCAACTACTTTGTCCGCCGCGTAGGTTCAACTTGGATCTATTTTTAAGTATTTAGAGCTGCATTCAAATTAACATGACGTATGGGGGGGGGGGTAAATATCGCTTAGGTAAAAAGCTATTGACATTTACAAAATAATTTACCGGTACCGATGTAGGACGAAAATGGGAAATATCGACCGGTAGCGATGGTGAAAACCAAAAATAGGTTTACAACTACTTGCCGCCGCGTTTTCTTTTGTGCAAAATTCATTGCGTGCAGTTTTCAAACTGTGCTTACTTCATAACACCAATTACGCCAACACAGGCTCATGTGTGGTAGTTACATTTTAGTAAATCTCAGCGAAGTCCGTAGGGACTATGTTGCAGTTCAGGTGGTTGAACAGTTCATTACGCACTAACGAAAGGCTCTCCCTGAAGGGAATTGCACCAGCATTCGATTCCATAACAACCTAAAATTTCATTACGAAATAGTTGGCAAATTCAGCCAGATAATTTCAATTTTATTATTATGTATTCCACACTACGAGCAGTTTTCATTTTAAGGCATACCGTCTCATGCAATTACAAATACCCAACGTTATTTCTGTGGACTTCTCACCTGTGAAGTCATACGTTGGACTTCTTTGTTATTACCCTGGAATTTTACGATTAATCTACAGTGATATGTCAGTCCCTAAACGTGTCAGTGCACCCAGTTTTATTCCCAGTTACCCCGCGGAGCAGACTCTGTTAGCAAAGCTCTTCAGCCTCCCAAACCACCGAAATATGCCGTACAGCCTGATAAGTAGGAAAAGTCGCAGGCTGCTTTGTGTTGGAAAACTGTACTGCCGTCGATAATTGTTGAGGGTGACTTAAGAGGAAATGGAGAATGACCAGATTGGGTCACTTGATTTAAAAGTCATGTTATCGCAATTACAATGTGCCTTCAATTCTTTGATTTCCTTTCGGTCTTTTACGCTTTCGTTGATGATAGCGTCGGAGGGAGAAGCGTAATTTGAAACAGAAACGAGTTGAAGGTAGCGTGGCTTTCAGCGTTAGGTTTCCCTTAGCCTGGAAAGCATCAAAATCTGTCGCAATTGACAGCGACTTCCAGCTGGAAGACACCGAAACTAGAAACACTCCAGATTACGTCTCATTAAAGAGGAAGCTTTGAATTTATCTACAAATTTAAAATAAAAAGCACCAAAAGAAGACATGGAGGTATTATTTTCCGTTTCTTTTTTTTTTCAAAACTTCTAATTCAAACATGTAGGACCATATTGGATGACATCAAAAAAACACAAAATATTTAGAAGAGATTCACATCAACTTTTTCGTCAAAACTTAATGTCTGGTATATTACTTGTTTAATATTTCTAGGTAAATTAAACCTAGTTAATCTTGTGTAGGGTATTTAAACTCTTGTCTGCATAAGTGGCCGTGCCTGCCTCTAAGTGAGAGAGATATACGAATACCTTCGGTACCCACGGTTGTTTGTGAAGCTACATACGTGAATGATTAGCTAAGTTTCTCTTTTTCGCAGGGTAGTTGAGCTAGAAAAAATTTAGATAGGCCTACACATGGACGTAATTTTTACGACATTCGCAATCTATAGGCTGCAGCTCCATACAGTTGTATGCTTTTTACAGTATAATTTAGAAAACAAAAAAGATATAATCTGATCCTAAATAATAAAAATTCGATTAGACCTATATATATATAAATATATATATGTGTTTTTCTTTGTTATTAAAAACTTAGCATAATTAAAAACACCGCAACAAATTATCATGCCTACAGTAGTATGCCTTGTCGAGGTTGACAGTGTAGAATTTGATGAATGTAAGATTTGTCTAAAGTCTTTATTATATCTTCATGTGTGCATCATTGGCCCCTTCTTTTCCACATTATACCGACTATGATATGACTTTTTAATCACCTTTTCCAATACTTTTACTCTTTAGACTTTAAATATTATCTTCAGTGACTTATTTACATTATTTTATTTGTAATTTAGCTTTACCGCGTCGAGCCTGTTACGCTCACAGTACAGAGGACCTTCAAGTGACGTCCATCTTGGACAGTTGTGTTCATTGCCCGACGCTGGCTGGCAAACTTATATCAGTCAGAGATCCCGTGTGCTAGTGTGAGGTGAACATGTCACAAATATGTGCACCGTGCAAGGTCCTAGTACAGGGTTTCCCAAGTGTTTCAGGCAGAGCGAGCATAGGACCACTTTTACTGGAAAATTTACTGTAAATTTATCACAGGTAATAGCAGCCAAAGCCAGAACTTCATGATACAGCATGTATTCTTGTTAAAATTCTGGGCTCCTCGATTCTTTCATGGGCCACTATGGCGTACGTCGCAGGCCGCAATTGGCCCTAGGCCCACATGGGAACCTCGGCCCTTGTCTATAGAGAAAACACTTCACCACCAAAGTTGTAAAACAAAGTGGTTACGTTGCTTTACGTTCTTTACAAACATTTTGAGAGTCTGTAAGTGGATAAAACACTGTTAAATTAATCTGAGGTTGTTATTTCGTCCCATTCGTTCAGAAAGAGCAGGCGTAGAAATGAGGGAGTTGTCTGAGTGCATGTATGCCTCAAAAGGGGAAGGGGACTGTGAGGGGGCACTGAGACGACCCCAGTCTCTTTAAGTCCCACAATCAAGTTCGTCTCCTACAAAGATTTAAGCCACGTTAGCAATACAAACCAGCCTCGGCCATTTTGACTCGGGACAACCTCTTTCAGAATATAGGCCCACATCATTATACCGGAACGTACCTACTCATCGAGAATTTTGCAGGGCTTGTGGCCCTTGTGTGTATTTATTTCATCTGGAAACGAAATGCCCCTAACGAGGCATTACCAAGAGTAGATGGCTGCCATTATCAGTTAAAAAATTACCCACACTGTAAAAAACACTTGGGTTAACTTGACCCAAAAATTGGGTCAGGAGGAAACCGACCAAATTTATACAAAATAATGACCCAAATGGATTTAAGATTTGACCTCAAATTTTTGTTTAGTTCCCTCATGACCCAAGTTTTAGATTACATTTAAATTGATTGAAAGGCTGCATGAATTTTCTTTTATCTTAAAATGTAATGTACTTCCAAAAATAAAGATTTCTTTTTCATTTTTTTGAGATATTGCTTTCTATTTCTTTTTTTGTACTTTTCTCTTTTGAATTATTTTCGTCAACTTGCAGCCGAGAACTAGATAAGTTGAGTCTGCTATCTCCTCGAGGGCGTGGCTCTTAAGAAAGAATTTGTATTTTTTCGAAAATTTGTATTTTAATGAAATCCCCAGGGAGATCTTTAAAAAGTCTACTGAAATTCATCTGGGTATTTTATGAGGGAAAGTAAAAGACGGAGATAATCAAAAAGATATTTGCGTAATGAAAGACAAACCTTTGGAACGATGCTTTGCGATAAGCTCGTGCGGCGAGCGAGATTCGTAATAAGACTTTTGCCCGCTCCTTACGTCTCTAATTTATACACCTGCTACATTTCTGTAGGCTAAATGCAAAACGATCGAATTTTCAGACGAATTTGTAGGGCATCCCGTCTAGCCCTCAATGAAAATGATGTTAGACTCACAGTCTGGAACCTAACCTGTGCCCTTTAAGACGCTAGAGATTCGGGCAATCGATATGCCTCGACGAAGATGCATAAGGAGGCCTCTTGAAGATGTGTTTTTAAACCAAACAAGACGGCAAATTGCTGCCAGGTTCTGCAATGGATTTTTCGGCGATTCCCACTTCTCAGGTATAACCATGGAAGCAGTGTTTTGCCAAATAATAATTACACTTATATAAGTGCATGCAACTCCTCTAGAGGGTCGATTTTCAATAAGGATAAATGGGAAACTTGCAGTGGTTAGCACAACCTTAACAGGGTACTTAAAATTGACCACAATTCATAGGCGGCCATGGGGGGAGGTAGGGGGTCAAGTCCCCAAATATTTGAGAAATCGCCCATTGACTTTGGTTTTTCACACTTAATTATTTGAAAATGGGGTCATGTCCCCCCAATATTGAGAACAAATCACCGCCAATCATAATTTAACTTTTATTAATAATGTAATTACATATAAAAAGGGACAGACACTTGCGCAGGCCTACATCCTCTTTTCCGAAAAGGTCTCAGGTTAAATACTAATGGAGGTAATCTTGTGATTTGGAAAACTGGGAATAATTGTTTAACCATATTTTATCCGTCACCAGTCCTTGTTGCATTTCGTACGAGTGCACAGTCGAGGTAATCGGGGAGGGGGTGGGTGGCTTTAGTTCCCTAGTCAATATGTGGAACGGATGTATACTTCTGTCCCCCACTATTCAAGGACGGAAACCCCTTATTTTTTTATTCTGTATATGGCACCAAATTTCATCTAAGGACCCCAAAATATTCAAACTTTTCTTGAAAGAACACCCTTCACTTAGACCCTTTCTTCAAAGGTCTGCCCGACACAATTTCAGCCCCTCAGATGAGAAAAGTTTCCAACGCCAAGGAATGAGTGACAATATCTCATTAATTAAAATCGGAACCAATCTCATTAATAAAAAATCGGAACTAGTAGCGACAATAGGTCACAGGAGCAGAAACTGATAAAAATTGATTTGGTGGAAAAACACAAATATGCCGATATTATCGGTTATTTGCTTACAGGTAAAACTAATTTGTTTGCTTGTCTCCGTAAATTAGTAAATATGCCACTACCCAGGGGAAAATAATTAAAGGTCATAAGCAGTCGCCCAAAACTTATTTTTAAGCAATAGCTTAATGTCACAAATTTCTTATTTCTCTTCCAAGTATCTTTCATGACATTTTAGAACATAAATATTTCATATTCAAGGTAAACCAAGCAGTTGCTCCTTGTAAATTTTAAAATTGAGTGAGAAAAATACTGTCACATGATTCTCAACAGTCATTCAGAAAGTAAGAGAGTCTACTATGTAATTCTTTATGGGGTGACTGCATTCTCCCTTTACTTTTTTTAATACTGCACAACTCAAACCAGTTTGAATCGATTTATTCCCCAGTGATAACTAAAAAAGTGTTTCATAAAGGATATTCTTGCCTTTAATTTTCGAAGAAATATGCCAAAGATTAAAAAAAAAACCGAAACCCACAGAAGGCATAGTAAAAGTATCATTTACGTGTAAAGAAGCTACCCCACATTTCATCTAAGGCAGGCGTCAAATGCTAAACGACTTGTAGCAAGTTTAAAATGATGTCATACTCTTGCTCAACCAGTGGATCAAAATTCCGTCCAAAGAGCCTGGTTTTCAATTGGTTTTTGACAATGTCCCCTTTCATGCCTGATCAACAGGCTCCGACGTCTCATTGCCACGCCCCGCACACAGTGGCGGAGCAAGGGAATTCGGTCAGAGGGGCAAGAGCGGCATTTAGGGGCGTTTTGAAGTAGATAGGTGCCCTATGCCTCAACACGATAAAAACCTGAAAAGGGCGCCGACAGGCGATCTGAGTCTGTCGACGCCCCTAACTATATGGACGCTCCGCCCCTACCCCTATGCAATACACCTTTCCCAAATTTGAGATTCTCTTTTCATTCCGTTGGCATTTGGTGATTTTACCTTTTAATTTTGCCCAGGAAAAGGCAACATTTACCTTATTAGGGGACATTTCCCGCGGTGGAAAACGCCTGCTTTACAGCTACCTTCAAGGGAGATGACAGTGTCAGTTTATTTTCAGAAGTTTGCTGAATCTTACAAATTTCTTCTTATTTTGCTCACAAGTAACTTTCATTACATTTCTGTATAAAAACATTGGATATTGAAGGTAAACCAAGGACTTGTTCTGCATAAACTTAACAATTGAGTGACACACACCCCTGGTT